>VWZD01005964.1:104249-207653 GCA_013396695.1 Sakesphorus luctuosus
TGGTGCAGGGCACAGCACTGGGGATGGTGCTTTGCCATGTTATGGTGCAAGACACAGCACTGGGGATGGTGCTTTGCCATGTTCTGGTGCAGGGCACAGCACTGGGGATGGTGCTTTGCCATGCTCTGGTGCAGGGCACAGCACTGGGGATGGTGCTTTGCCATGTTATGTTGCAGTGCAGAGCACTGGGGATGGTGCTTTGCCATGCTATGGTGCAGGGCACAGCACTGGGGATGGTGCTTTGCCATGCTATGGTGCAGGGCACAGCACTGGGGATGGTGCTTTGCCATGTTATGGTGCAGGGCACAGCACTGGGGATGGTGCTTTGCCATGTTATGGTGCAGGGCACAGCACTGGGGATGGTGCTTTGCCATGTTCTGGGGCAGAGCACAGCCTTCAGCATTCCTGGGACGTGGCACAAGTCCTGGGGTCACATGGGGTTTGAGTGTCATGCAGGAATGTGCTGGGTAAGGGCTCTGCCTCCAAGTTGATCAATAAATCAGTAAAATAAATAAATGAATCCATAAATAAAGCAGAGCCACTGTTTGCTGTCAGGAGGGTGGTGCTGGCCATGCTGTGCATCAGTGCAGACACTCTGGTATTATTGTGCTGTTCGTTGTTCATCTCCTCCCCACATGGAAATTTAACTCATCAAAATGTAATCTTTTTTGTTGTCCTTTTGGGGCCGAGGGAAAACAGAGAGCAGTGTCATCTGTGGAGGGAGGGCTCCCACAGCCTGGTTAATCCATCCCCAGGGCAGTGTTTTTGCTAAATGCTCTGTGGTAATGACATTGTGCTTAGCTGGGTGCACTAATATGTGAAAAAGAAGAAAAGTGGGGGAAAAAAGAAGAGTGTAGAATACCAATGCTGTATTTCACTAACATGGCTAGGTGAGATACCACACAACTTTATATATCTGCATTTTTTAACAAGAAAATTTGCTCTTTCAAGCAATAACTCAGCCTTGTTAGCCTTAGGTTTCATGAAGTTTCCAGTAATGAGTTTTCCAAATGTTAAACCTGTTATTTTATTCATTTTGATTGAAACTAAAATTGCTTTTCAGACACAAAGCTGTCAGCGTAAGATCATGACTGACAAAGTGACTCCTGCCTAACAAACATTTCCATCTCTGCCTCCCAAGGGGCCTTCCCTGGCTCAGGAGGAGGCAGGATCCATGAGCACCTCTGGAAGCAGAAAGGATGCAGGAGCCCCTCCCAGCTCCTGTTTGGGGGCTGTGGGAACCATGGGGGAGCCCACCCTGATTTCCCAGTATCCCATGAGGACCTGGCTCAGTGCTGAGCCACCAGGGAAGGGCAGCAGCAGGGAATGTGCTGGAAGAGTTCCTTGCAGGACACAACTGCCTGTGAATGTCCCCGCTGTGTGGATGGTGACTGAAGCCTTTTGACATGGCAGACACCAATTTGGAGGAGACACAGAGAGATTTTGCCACTTCCACATAAGGAGAAACATCCAAGGAGTAACTTGGCCTGTCAGCTGGAACCAGGTCTGGTACAAACCCAGCAAGGAGGGAACCTGAGAGCTCCCCAGGAGTTCACCAGGCCAGTGAACAGTGAGCTTGGCTCAATGCTGTGGCAGGAACCAGGCTCCTGGAGCACAGGCACTGAAAACAAGCTCAAATCGATGCTCAGAACCACGGGGCAAAGGCAGGAGCATTTAAAGTTGTCAGAAGGATGAGGAAGAAAGGAGAGGCTGAGCAGGGACTGCAGAAGAAAGGCGTGTGCAGTTGTCTGTACAAATAGCTAAAGAAACCATCAACCAGCTGAGCTGGGAAAAACTGGAGGTGAAATTTTGAAATGCACCAGGACTCACAGAGTGTCACAGGGGAAAAGTGTTCTTTGCATCCTCTGTGATGAGGAACTGCAGCAAACATCCATCCAATACACAGCCAGGGGCCCACTGAGGCGGGGTGGCTGTGAAAGGCACCATGTCTGGGAGCACGGGGTGTTCTCACAGGAGATGGGAATCTCTGTGGCAGGGGCACTGCCCAGGACATGCCCCACACCATCCCAGGCAGGAGTTCAGCAGCTCCAGGGGGGTTTGTTGCACCTGGTAGAGGTTGGTCCCAAGGGCAGATCCCAGATGGGTTAGTTCAGGTTCAGGGACCGCCATTGTCCCAGGTGGGACTGGAGCTGCTCTTTCCATCCCCGAAGTCAGACTGCTCTGAGTCCAGTGGGAACAAGGCTGGGCCAGAATGTCCTTGCTGACACACCTGTCTCTAGCTCAGCCCTTGCCCCAGTGCTGGCACAAGCTCTCTGCTTTGGTTTGACACGTTGGATTTTTCCTCATGTCTTCTCAGGACTCTCCAAATATCAGGGTTTTTAAGCCAATAACAGGTCAGGGAACACTTGGAGCAGTTCTAGGGCCCACAAACTAGTTTTTCTTACCTCATTGCTATTGTAAAGCTGCACCTCTCTCCAAGTCACTGACGACAAGGAATGTCTTTCTCTTCTCTCCAGCCCAGGATTCCATCTCCTCTGCACAGTCCTCCAAACAGCAGAAATGTGGAAAATCCTGTTGCTTTCTCTGCATTGTTGTGTAGAAATGTTGTGATAGATCTGTGTGGCTATGGCAGTAAAACGTTCTTGTGGAGTACTGAATAATTCCTTTTCATGCTTGCAAACTCCCTTGGACAGAGATGGTTTTCAGTAACATCTGTTGATGACTGTAATCTGTGTTTCCCAAATGCAATGGTGTGTTCTGTTCTGCCACCTGCTCCATTTTCTTACTTGCTGTGGTGCTGCTGCTGCTGTGTTTGCAAGTCTGGGCTCCTTCTGGTCAGCTCAACTCTTCCTGAGAGGACTTCAGATTTCAGACCATTTGAGCATCAGCCTCAAAGGAGTTGTGCATTCTTTGACCATGAGTGTGTAGGTTTGGGTTGCATATTAGGGAAAATTTCTGCCTCTAAAAGGTTGTCCATTGCTGGCACAGCTGCCGAGGGCAGTGGGGGAGTTCCCACCCCTGAAGGAATTTAAAAGACTTGTGAATATGTAACTTAGGGACATGGGTCAGTGGGACTTGGCAGTCTGAGGCTTATATTTGACTTGGTAATCTTAAACATCTTTACAAATGTAAATGATTCTGTGTTGTACTGAACACAGAATGAGTGATTAGAACTACCCAGTCGTGGGTGAAACCTAACCAGGCAGAGCAAGATGCAAAGGCCATCAAAACAACCAAATTTTGACTCTCTTTTCCTGTATTTCTTTAATGGTAGCTCTACAGGAAGGCAAAGAGCCACAATTTAATGGGGATGAAGACAGGCATCAGCTCCTAAAGGGTCACTGGGTTTCTTCAGAGCTGCTGAAACAAGTCAGAAATGTAGTCTCTCTCAGCTCTCCCTTTCCCTGGCAGAGTTGCTCCAGTGCTCTCACCCCATTATCTTCCAGACAGCTTCTCTCATGACCAAATTTCAGCCTTTAATAGGGCCAGAGCCAGCCCCTGTTGGTGGGCAAACAAAGGAGAACACCCAAATTGCCATGGGACAGGCTGTGATGTGTGTCACACCAAACACCTCCTTTAACTCCCCAAGCAGTTCATTTTATCTGTCACTATTTTTGAATGTCCTGAGCACAAACTCAGTATTTACCAACAGCAACGTAAAAACATGTAACATTTTAATGCTCTGTAAATTGTGATCCTTTGCCACAGACAGCTGTGCCTTGACTTTGCTGTAGCCTCGTTCTTTCTGCATGGCTGGAAACTCTGCATCAAACTGAGGTTTAAACTGTTACAATAATAAGGGTAAGAACCCACCTGGTTTGGGTTTGTACAAGGGCTGCTACTGATCCCTGAGTGCATTTGGCAGGGAGTGACGAGGAAGTGAGAAATTCCCAGAGCTCCCTCCTGCTCCAACAGGATTCCCACTAATGTTTGATTTCTCTGAGGAGGCGTCAGAGGTGTGTAATTCGTAACAGCTCTCATTTATTGCTGAACTCCAGGGACAGTTTGCCATGGACTTAACATAACATGGGAAGAAACCCAAAACCTGTGGAAAAGCTCGTGTGAGAAACAAATTCCTTCTAACTAAAGGCTTCAGTGAGTATGTGTTGTGTGTGTATATGCTTGTGCTATTAATGTCAGAAAAGATAAAAAATCATTTTCCCCTAATTCTTCAGGATGTATCTGCTCCTTTGCATTGCTGCAACATCCATCCTTGTTTTCCTCATGTGCTGCCTGCAGTCTGCTCCTCCTCTCAGTTACCACGATGTGTTGGTGTCCCCAGGCCACTCTGGAGAGCATTTCTGTGCCTGTAATCCAGACCCTGCCCCACGGGGAATCTGCTCCTGTGCTGCACTGTGGTTCCCAGCCCTAGGAAATCCTGCTCTGTGTCTTACTCTGGTTCCCAGCCCTGCAGACTGACTTAGTAGTGAAATTCATGTAAATACATGGATGTGAAACTGCACAAGTCAGCTGAGATCTCCTTGTCTTACAGAAGAATCCTGAAAGCTCATATTAAACAGCCCCTCTGAAACACACACCCTCTGAAGACAGAGCCAAGGGCAGACAGGAGGAGAGCAGGGGCACAAGGACAGCTGGATGAGTTGCTGCTGGAGTTGCAGGGAGGATTCCAAACCCTCCCTGAGCCGTGGAGGATCATCATTTCCTGCTGCTGGAACAACATCCAAGGGGTGCTGCTAGCCTCACATCCAGAGAGGAGTTTATTGATGGGAAAGGTCCCTTTGCCAGATGTGTCCTCTTGTTCCTTGGGCAGCTCCTCATGAGCAGTTTCACTGGGGGATGTTGATGGATCCTTGCTCTGTGCTGTCTCCTCCAGGTCAGAAGGAGCTCAACTGCCCCAGCCCAGGAGTCAGCAGAGACAGACATGGGCAGAATGGTGGGGTTCTCCTGCTGATGTGGGTTTGTGAAGGGTTCACATCCCTAAGCTAAACTCAGTTTAGAAACAAGCTCTTAAAGGCAATCTGCTGGCTCTGGAAGAGACAGGTTCACACACAGTGTGATGGATCCATTCCACACCCAAATCCATTCCCCACATCAGTCTGTCCTGTCTGCTCCCTGTGCTGGGTGTTTCACTCACTGGCCTCACTCTGTTCCCTGCTTTGGCATTTGGCCAGTAAATGAACTGAGCCCCAGGTGGAACCATCTTCATTCAGGACAGGTAGGTGAGTTTGCTCCCATCTGCCTTGGAAGTAGCCTCAGCCCCCAACATCCAACAGCAAAACCTTCCAGCTCTGTTCTCTCCTCTGGGACGTTCCAGAGGTGCTGTGGGTACACAAGGCCTGTCTTGCAGCTGAATTATTAAAAAAGCCTGAGTCAATCATCAGTCCTCGGGTGTACTGAAGCAACTCCTTCTTATTAAATAGAACACTCCTTTCCCAAAAGGGCAGAAAATACAATATTGGAGAAGAGATCCGATGAAAGAAAGAGACCACGGTGAAAACCGGCTGAGGTTTAATAATCCGTGTTCCCCAGCAGGGGAAACCTCTGGCTGCTGGTAAGTCCACCCTGTGTGCCCACATGGCAGGTCCCTTCAGCCAACACTGCTGAGCCCTGACTGCTCCAGAGGCTGGGAACTGGCTGTCTGCAGGGAGAAGGGATCTCTCCATCCTTGGAACTCCTTTGGCAGGTACCCTCCTGTGATAATGCTCCTACGGCTGCCACAGCACCAACCCCCTTTCCTGCAGGCTGGGGTAGGAATCCAACAACCTTGTCCCTTCCAAATATCATAGAATCCTGTTCTTGAACACTTTGGGGATAGAGGTGAATCCTGAAGGATAAGACAAAACACGGGTCCTGAGGTTTTCTTTCTCCAACTCTTCTACCTCTTCCCCACGCGCACTCACTTGTCCTCTGGCTCCATTATCATTGCTGAGAGCTTGTTTCCCTTTACCATGAGGATGATAAATGACATAAGAATGACTTTTTCTCCTCATTTAATACTTTTACTTTCATTTAACATATCTTTGAAGAGTTTCAGCTGCTGCATAAACACTAAGCTATTTGCTATGTTATCTCAACATACCACAACAAGAATTATTGACAGGTCCAATCTATTTGTAACCCAATGGAGCTGTTGGGTGCTTTGCAACATGATCATTATTCCCGTGGAACATTCCATAAGAAGGCAGCTCATTAGTAGAGTAGGCCTTTTTTCTGATAGTAAGGTCTTGAATTACCTTCGTATCTTTATTCAGTCACTTTTTTCCTTATTTCTTACCTCTTTGACATCCCAGAAATTTTGAAGAGAAGTAAAAAAGGAGAGAAAATCAGGCTGTTTGCTTTCACACTTTCCCCTCTTTCCAAGAATCTTGTTTCTGAATGTTCCTCCCCCTCAGATCTGTACCATGGCAGGCACTGAGGCAAATACCTTCCCCAGGCACTCTCCTCAAATGTTGCCTTTACCTTCCACCTCCTCTCAGATTTAATTCCAGCACCGACAAACTGTGTGGCAGCTGCTGAGTCTGGGCCCTCATACAATGGGGAAACTGAAACCACCTACATTCCAAGGGAGAGCTGCAGCTCCTGAGGGTCCCTGCTGAGTCCCTGCACAGGGCACTGGAGCATCTGCCTTGCCAGGGGCATGGAGTGGGCTCTGCCCCCTGCCTGGCTCTCACCCCCCCAGGGTCCCTCCACTCAGCCCTGGAGGTGGTGGATGTGACCCAGCCCAGTGGACCAGAGTGGGAAGCAGGGTCTCAAACTTGCCAGGTCCACCAATGCCATGGGCTGTGCCAGCCTTGGATCCAAAGAGAGGTGTGGGCAGCTCAAGCGATGCTGTGCACAGCAAAGCCTTGTTCCTGCAGGTCAGCCTCAGTGCTGAACCACAGGTACTGCCATGCCTGGAAATCCCAGCACAGGAGGAGAACAGCTGGATTCACAGCTGGTTGCTGGAATTATGCAAATACACCATTATAGCAAACCACAATAGCCACAGGGATTGGTTTTTTCCAGATTTAAAAAGCTGCATTCCTTAAAATAGTGTGGAACACACTGGAAGCACCACGGCCACCCTCAGTGTGGAGCAGTGAGGCTGAGCAGGAGCTGTGTGGGCAGCAGCCCTTGGCTTTGTGCACTGCCATACCCTCAGGGAGCACCTGAACTGCCACACCACTTCTGTCACCCCTGGGGTGGCACTTGTGCACCAGAGGATCATCACTGAAGAGCAGAATCAGAACAAAAGCAGCAATAACTGATCATGCCAGAGAGAGAGTGGAGCACCACAGGGTCAGACCTTCCCCCTCCAACCCATCACCCTCCTCACTGCCAGGCTCACAGGGCACCAGCTCGTTCCCAGGACAAGGTCAGGCTCAGTTATAGAAATACCAATGCCTGGAGCTGTGGACAATGCAGAGATCAGATGTGCAGAGTCTCTGCCCTCCCTGAAGAGGATCAACAAGGGAAAGCAGCAGAGAGAAGGGAAAAGCAGAGGTGTTACTGGGAAGGGATGCTCAGGGTTCCATAAACCCCTCCCATCGCTCACCCCCAGCCTTTAGAGAACACAGCCCATCATCAGTCATGGATCACACTGGCATCCAATGGCTCCTGTAACACAGGAAAAAGGCAGTATGGAAAGGAAGGTGGGGAGAAAGGGCAATGCCAGGGCCAAGGCACTGAGTGCCAGCTGCAGTCTCCCCTTGGCAGCTCTCTGGACTCAGGGCTGGGACAGGATGGGGTATGGGAACACTGCCAGGCTGAGGGCAAGGAGGCAGCATCCTGCTTGTCCAAAATGGGGTAACACAGTCATGAGGCAGCCTGGCACTGCCTGGGTATGGAGGAAGGCAAAGAAAGTCTCCCTCAGGAGCAGCAGTGCTGTTGGAGTCTGTCCTGGAAAAGACTCCCTGGCAAATTGGGAATGGCAAGCGTGTGCCTTTGGACACGTGGGAGGGTATGTGCATGGATCTTCACCAAGAGATCAGTTTGTTTCTGAAAGATCTTTTGTCTGCAGAGCTGTTAATGTTGCTTTTCATTCTTTTCACAGTATTTACATGGACAGCAGTACATGAATTTTGTTTTATCCCCTGGGATCATGTCCAAGCCCAAAGCCTGCCTGCATCCCATAGGAAAGGACCCACTTGTAAGTAGGTACAGAAGAACTGGAGAATGGTTCAGAGGGTCCAGGATCTCTAAGCCCAGAAGCAGCTCCAATTGTAGGAGTGACTGTGGGAGTAGCAAGTTTGGGAGCTGTAGGTAGATGGTGTTTCCAGGATTTCTGGAGCATGACACAGCACTGCATCCATCAGGATGTGCAGAGACACTAAATCGCTGTGACACAGCCCCTGGAGATGTGTCAGCACTACAGGAACCAAAAAAGCAGCTTTAAATATGCCAAGTCTTTTCATCAGATTCTTTAGGTTTCAAAAAGCATCTGGAATGCACCACTCTGAAGGAAGTAGGGTTTGCTGTGGGACTGAAAGGTGCATCACTGAGCTGGCCCAAGAGCACAGGAATGGAGCCCAAGGCTTGCAGTGCACTGATGGCTCAGGACATCTGATCCTGCTGGGGGAAGGGAGACATCAGAAGGGAGGAATTCTAATGGCTTTAAGCTGACAGGATAGGTTTAGATTGGCTGTTAGGAGGGCATTCTTCCCTCTGAGGGTGGGCAGGCCCTGGCACCGGTGCCCAGAGCAGCTGTGGCTGCTCCATCCCTGAGAGTGTCCAAGGCCAGGTTGGATGGGGCTTGGAGCAGCCTGGGCTGGTGGGAGGTGCAGCAAAGGACTTGAGGGGCACAGCTGGAGCAAAGTGTGGAGAGGAGTGGGAAGAGCTGCTTCTCCTGTGAAAGGCTTTCTGTAACTTCCTTCCTTACAGCAGTATTTGGAAGGGCAAGGAACACCAGTTTGTGGGAAATGTGCTTTTCCCTCCAGTGCTGGTGGAGACAGAGGAAGCTGCCTGTGCCACATCAAGGGCCTCCCTCATCCCTTCTCCCCATGGAACAGGAACACTGTGTAAGAATAAATGGAATACAGAGCATGGAGATGGCCAAAGGCTCTAACAGGGCCAATTTTCTCAGGACAAGCAGCTCAGAGTTATTTCTGTAGAACTGACACTCCGCCAGTTGGGATGTGACAAGTGTCCCTGCACAGCAGAGCTCTGGCTGGGAGGGGCCCCCAGCCCTGGGCTGTGCCCACAGCCCCCTGGAGCAAACCTCAGGGAGCCTCCACATCACCACCCACCCCACCCATGCTGGCTCTCCCCGTGCTGCCTTGTGGTCGTTGTTCTTCCAAATTGCAAACAACCACAAAGCTAAACCAGCCTGAAAACAGAGGGCTTGCTCTGTCTCCAACACCCAGAAGGACACAGCCCTTTGATTCTGATCTGGCAAAAGCAAAAAAGAAGGTTTCTTTTCTCTCAGGAACAATAAATTTAATTTCAAAAACATGTAGGCGAGTCCACACCAGAGCCTGCCCTGTCTGTCTGGCAGCAGATGGGCACCGTCCTACAGTTGTGAAGCCACAGAACTGTAGGACTCAAGTGTGCCACAAGGGCAATGTTCTTTCATATCCACAACAGAACCTGTTAGCTTGATTGTTAATCTGTAAAGTGGTTTTTTCCCAAGGAGAAAACAGACAAATTACAGAGTCAGTCATCAGGAGATGCTCCTGTGGATCTGATCATAGAAGTGTGAGAAAATGTACGGCAAGAGCTGAGAGCAGCAGGAGCTGCCCAGGAGAATCAAACCTGTGAACATGGCCCAGGGTGGGGTGTTATTTACACCTCTGGAAAGGTCAGAGTAGGCCCAGGGAGATGATGGTTCATGGGAGGCCAGGCAGCCAGGCACGAACAGCTCTCTCTGATGATCCATATCCACTGTTCCCATCTTCCTCTCCTTAGAGTCCATATCTGAACAGGAGTACTGGGAGGTGAGAAACGATGGGCTGTTACCCTTCCTTTGCTTGACTGGTGGCACAAACCCAAGGGGAGACCCTTTGCCACGCTCAGTGCCAGCTCAGGGACGAGCCCTGAGCTGGACACACGCCCTGGGTCCTGGCCCAGGGGCACAGCAGTGCCCAGCACTGCCCCGCTGGGACATCAGCACAGTGACCAAGGGAAGGGCAGAGTTGTAGGTCCCGGCAAGGAAGGCATTCGACCCTCAAAGGTTTCCAATTAAATACTGCAGGAGGGACCTTTGGGTTTAGCAGCCGTTCCCCAGCACCTCCTTTGTCCTGTGGCTCCTGCCCCTCTAATCAGATCCTATGATTCTGAATCTAGATTTAAAGTCAAATTATCCTGTTGGAGTATTTTAAAAGTTCACTATGAAAACAGTCCTAAGGCAGACACAGGGCAGGAAAGTGCTGACTGGAGACCACCAGTAAGGCTGGCAATGAAAATATAGTGCCCAGATGAAAATGTAACATGAAAAGTTGAATATTTGGAAGGGCCTTGTTGCCTTCTCTTGTGCCAAAATTTCTCAAGGTTTTGGCTAATGGTGTGACTGTATCTGAAAATAAAAACCAAAACACCATAGAATCATGGAATTCCAGACTGGTTTGGGTTGGAAGGGACTTAAAAGACCATCTTATTCCAACCCCCTGACATGGGAAGGGACATCTTCCACTATACCAGGTTGGTTAGAGACAGAGAAGAAATAGCTGGGGGTATTATTTATTTATTTATTTCCCCCTATTTGAAAGAGTTCCTTTTTATAAATGAGAGACAGTTGACTCCTCGTTTATTGCTGTCCTGTCATACATGTGTCTGTAGGTGTTCATTTGGAGATTTAGCACTTTCTCATCAGTGAGAACATTTCCCTGTGAGTGTGCTGCTATGATGAGTTAATTAAGTATTCATTGTAATAACACTGATAATAACGAACTTATTTTGTATTCCTTTTCATGGGCATATGTTCCATATTTCCATATGAGTGCTATCAGTGCTATTTTCGTAGCTCATTGTGTATCAGAAGTAAGTACAAAAATAAAAACTCAGTAGGAGTGTGTAAAAGCCCTGAGCTCACTGCACTGACTGCTCACCTGGGAGGGGCTCTGCCCACCACGGATCCCGCTCGTGGCACTCTGAGTGTCCCAGATGGGGCTGGGCACAGGGACTGCAGCAGATGCTCTGGGGTCAGGCACAGCTCAAGAGGAGTTTAAGGCTCTCATTTAAACACAGAATCATTTGGGGCAAATATTGACATGGCGAAAGCATCTGGTCTAAACTGAGAGAGTCTCACATGAAGAATCACAGCAGAGGAGGGGGGGAGGTTGGAGCCAGGGCTGAGCTCTGTGCTTTGGGGTGTCTGAAGGGGCCAAGCACTGCAGGGGTGGTCCCAGTGGGTGTCCCAAGGCCACAGCCCAGAGGATTCTGTCTCGAGACAGCACAGACCTCTGCCCAGACACCAGGAGTTCAGGGCATGTCCCAGCGCTGCCATCAGGGTGGATGTGGAGTGTGTCGGTGCCAAAGCTCCGGTTTATCTGAGGACAGGAATGGAATGACGGTGATGCTGTGCAGTGCAGGCTGGAGCTTCCCCGTGCTGGCAGCTGGAGATCCACAGGGATGGCACGAGGGAGAGCCAGACAGGACAAAAACATGGCCAAAAGCTGCTGGCAGAAGTAGCAGGATTCATAAAGGGAAGGGAGGGCAGAGCTGGAGGGCAGGGATCAGGAAGGCTTTCTGCAGGCAGCAGCCACTGGAGTGGTGGTGAGGGGTGTGTGCTGCTCTGGAGCAGCAGCTGGAAAGGAGCTGGCACAGCTGGATCTGTGCCTGTTCTGCTGCTCTGTGTATTTATTGAGCCGAGCCTAAAACATTCTCTGACTTCACAGACCTGTGGAGAGGTGCCCTGCACACTGAGCTGCACACACCCAGCTGCCAGGATGGGTGAGAGGATTCAGGCAGTTTGCAGAGGACAGCAGGGAGTTTGGGGGGGTTCTCACAGATTCTGCTTCCTCCATGTGACAGAAGATGCTCCCTGGGAAGGGAGGGCCGAGAGGGATGCTGCACTCACCTGGCACAGCTGATGCCAGTGCTGGGCACTGCACGAGGCAGGGAAGGCTCTGCCCAGGGCCAGACCCCCCAGCAAAGAGCTTTGTGTGCTCTGTGCTGCTCTCAAAGGTGCATTCTCAGCACTCAGCAGTTCCCCTGCTCTGCAGCTCCGGGGGCAGAGCCGCAGGTAACACACCTGGACAGTCTCAGGGGAGCAGCAGGCACAGCTGTGCTGGCCCATGGGGCCTCTGAGATCGTGGAGGACAAGGAAGGGAAAAAGAAAGGAAAAAGCAGGTGGACAGGGAGAAGGGAAAATATTTAGTAGAAGAGATAAGAAAAAAACCCTAAAGCAAAGTGTGTAATTTGTGGGGAAAGGTTCACTACCCTTTTGTCTGTGACTGGGAACTGTGTGGAACAGGGGGAGCAGCAGGGTGGTACCTCAGGGTCTGCCACATGAACAAACCTCTAAGAGACTTCGAAATTCCATTATAAAACAAGGAAATTATAAGCAAAATATATTTTCTAACCTCTTCTCATTGTGCCTCTTATTTTTATTTAACTCTATCTTTATTTTAAACATTCTTACTGTGTAAAGCAGACTTTGGCAGGGACGGTGCTGCTGCTTGGGCAGCTGCCTCCCATTCCTCTCTGCATCTGCAAATGGCTCCTCTCCCCTGGGCTGGCTGCCTTTATCCCTGAAAATCCTTGGGAATGACTGTGAGCCTCAGCAAAAATTTTCTGTTAAATGGGGATAAGAAAAGAACATAATTAAAAAACTGTAATACTGATTGATAATGACTTCTGACCAAGCAAATCATTATTTTTCATTCCAAAATATGATGTGATGTGAAATGTTATAATGGTATAGAGGGTGAGGAGTGTCTTCCATTGAGGAACACGTGCTGGTGCCGAGGGGCGTTTGCTCACAGAACCTTTGGATTCAACACCCAGTGGCAGAGCAGTGGCTGGGACTTAATTCCGATTGTTTCCAATTGACGGAAACAATAACACAACAATAACAAAATGGGGCTCACGGAGGGAAGAACTTCCCCAGCACTGTGGAACTGGAAATGTGGAGCTGGAACTGGAACTGGTGAAACTCTCACATCAACGAAGGATTGACTTTTAGGTCTGAGATGATTGGTGGTAGTTCTGAATACACTTAAAATATTGTTTGATATTAAAATATTAATCAATAGCATTTAAATGTTATTTTGGGGCAGGACCAGGCACACCATCCCAGTGCCAGCCGTGCTCCTGGGTGAATTCTCCATCAGTGAAGCACAAATCTGACTATCGAGGTCGGGCCACCATCAGGACAAGGACATGCAGGGGACCCTGGCACAGGAGCAGCCACAGCTCCAGCCATTTGTGCCAGGGATCCCTCCCCAGCAGCCAAGGGCAGAGGCAACACACAGCAATTAACCATTTTTTAACAGTGTACTGATTCCCAGTGTGGTGTCAGAGCCCATTTAACAGGCGCAATAGACCAAGCCCAGAATATGGCACAAAGTGATGCTAAAAGGCACTAAAGGAGCAGGGAATATATTCAGAGATTCCAAAAGAACCCAACGCAAATAATTACAAAATTAATTCCTTCCACTAAAAATTAATACACTGGTGGAATGTTTTATACGATGAACAGCAGATAAAATTATTGTTCAATCCAATTAAATCTCCACAAGTTTTTCTGAGGCTGTGATGACATTTCTTGAATTATCTTTGGACTTCTTATGCAAATTAAAGGTAGCCCTGACTGCTGAGTGCTAATGCCGAGCTGTGTCTGCATCCAGCAGTTGTGAGACTCTCAGGAGGAGAGAAAGGGCAGAGCCTGCCTGAGGGTGACAGGTGGAAGATCCCATGTGGCACTGGGGAGGCAGCTGAGGCCATTCCCTCCTGTCCAGCCACTGCCTGTGCAAGACAACACCTCTGGCAAAAACCCAAGAGTGTTTTAGGACACCAGTTCACAGAAATGGGGCATTTCTGACTCCTCAGCTCTGCTGCTTCTCTAAAGTGCAAGTCAGGTCTCCCTGGAAAGGTTTTGCTGCCAGCTCACAGCGTGGGCTCATCACAGCCACACTTAGGGAATCACCTCTTGCCCAAGAGTTTATTCTGCTTTTAACAAACACCTGAAGGACAAGCAGCAGAAAAATACAGAGTAAAGCCAGTTATTCCTTCACCAAGCACATGGTCAGGTGGGTGAGAACCCAGAGCACCATCCACGTTGGGAATCAGAGCCCCTCAGCTGCTGGCCTGGTGTGGGGGTTTCTGGGAGCTCTGGTTACATGCTGAGTCCTCAGTGCAGCCACATCTGGGGTTTGAAGCACAGTTGTTAAACATAAGACATTTCACAGATCACTTTGCATTTCTTATTTTTCTGTTATGCAAGTTAATGTGAGGGAAAGTATTGATGCAGTGCATATGATGGCAGGGGATTGGAAGGAGCTGAGCTTTAAGGTCCCTTCAAACCAAACCAGCCTGAGATATAAAAGTGTTCTTACAAGCAGAGATAGGACCGTGTCTCTAAATAATAAAATACCCTGTTAACACAGAACAGACTCGTTCCCTCTGCTTGACCAAGGGAAATCCAACCAGGAAAGTATGGGCAGAGGATGTTCCCACTGAAACCACAGGAGTAAATTGCCCCACCTGAGTCAGCATTTTGGATTATAAATCCCTTTCTCTTTGAGCACTGGAAACATGAAAACAAATCATCTATTCAAAAAATTAGATATATTACATTAGCAGAGTATAATTGCATCATACATTACAATCTACAAAGCTCACTGACTGTAATCTGCAAATTAATGACAGTTAAACATTTCAAACTCGAATCTTAGCAAGCATCTCCAATTCCCCAGCTGCCAGGGGGATATCATCGAGAAGGATCTCATTGTAAATTATGTATTCAGAGCATGAAGATGCACTGAAAGAGATAGAAATGTCCCCAGAAGGCACTTCCAGCAGGAGTCATAAATTCAAATAGGAATGGAGAAAGCCTGTTTGAGCAGTAAATCGCAATTGTTTTCGTAACAAAAGTATTTTCATATAAATATCAAAGTTTTTTACCTCCATGTCACAAGTGAACGATTTAGTGAGATAAGATCTGAGGATGTAACTCAGGGACAGTCAAAACCTAAAGCAGCTTTTACAGACACAGTTCTAACACTGATGGATCAACACTTAGCAGCATCAAACTGCAAAGAAACACTGGAAAACTGGTCTGATCATATAAAGCCAGTGGGGAAAGGCAGAGGGATGACTGAGAC
The DNA here is from genome assembly GCA_013396695.1 of Sakesphorus luctuosus. NCBI lineage: Eukaryota > Metazoa > Chordata > Aves > Passeriformes > Thamnophilidae > Sakesphorus > Sakesphorus luctuosus. Next base: position 119,411 of record VWZD01005964.1, read on the forward strand.
ACACAACAACTTGGGAAAATGCTCCAGGTGCCACCTGCAGAAGTGCCCTTGCTGGAGGGGGGTGTGACAGTGGGCACCAGCCTGGGTGACGTGGGACAGCCCCTAGCACGTGGCACTGTCACAGGCCCTGGCAGTTATAGGTGACAGATGGGACATCAGCAGAAGGGCTTGTCCTGACCCTGGGCTAAAACTGGCAGGACAGAACAGAGGGTTTCCTGGGCTTCTCCATGTCCAGGGGGTTGTGCTGCACGAGCCCTGCAGCTGTTCTCTCTGACACCACCTGGGACCTACAGCACCCACCAGTTCAGGTATGAAATTCAGGCACTCAGATCATACTGGCAAAGAACCCTCAAGATCTGCAGACCTGGGAGGTGGAGCTGGAAGCCAGAGGTCTGCAGGGGGTGGCCTGGGGGCTCTGCAGAGGCAGCTGCGGGGTGGGAGCTCCAAGGAGATCCTGCCTGAACTGCAGGGGCTGGTAGGACTGCCCACATTGCTTGAACAACCCTGGCAAAGCAGGCTTTGCCCTAACCCTGCCAGGGCTGTGTGAATGGTCACCTTCCCCACACCCAGAGCAGTGCAGGGCATGTCAGCACCAGGTCTGAGGGTGCTCAGCACAGGAGCAGCACCAGAGATGAATCAAATGCAACAAAGCTGGCGGCAAAGGCAGAGCCCCCAACCCATTCTCAGGAGCAGAAAATCACATCAGGTTGGTGGTTCATTATGAGCTTTGGCCACATTCCCTGCCCTGGCCTGGCTCTGATGGGATGGGGTAGGAGGAGGAACAGGGAGGGACTCTCCATCCTGTGAAGGACACTGCTGTCCTCAAACCAGGAAAAAGAAGCAGAACCAGGCAAGTCTTAGCACCAGTGTGGCTCAAAAAAAGGACTTGCAGAACTGCTACTGCAGGAGAGAACTGCAGCAGTGAAGCCCAGCAGCAGTGGCTGCACAGAGGACACCCATGGACATCCATGGACACCCATCCTGCTCTCAGCTTCCTGGGCTGTGTTTGCCTCTGGACATCAGACATTCCCATTAGTTCATCCACAGCTGCAGAGTGAAGCTGGAGAATCCTCTCAGGATTGCAGCCCAGGAACACAGTGAGCCAGCAGGCCTGGGCTGGGTGTCCAGCTCAGAGCTCCTGGGAATGGAGAGTCCCTCCTGTGCAGCTCTGCAAAAGGACCAGATGCAAAGCAGAAAGAAAAAATGGAGGCATAATATACACACAGAAGATTTTTACAAATAAATTGATAGAAACGTAGACACAGTACAATGATTTAGTTGATCTTTAAAGGTCTCTGCAAAACGAGATTTAAAAGCTTTTCAGGAAAACAAGTTTTCTTGGCTAGACAGATCATGCAAGGGGATTGTGAGATGAGGTTGGGGGAAAAAAGATGGATGAGAAATATGTGGTTTCTGTTTCAGTGTAGAGATGGAGCAGGGACAGACCTGAAGGCAGAAAATGGGCCATCCATGAGAAGGGACCCTACAATGGGAGGTGAGTTAATTTTAGCACAGAGGACACAAAAATCAACAGATGACTGATTATTAAAGCCACATTTGTCCAAAGAAATGCTAATACGTGTCAGATTGATCCTTGTCCCCATGTTCGATTTTTTTAAATAACAGCAAACACAGCAGAGCTTGAAGGCTGAGAGGCAGAAGCTGAAATTTTAATGTATACTATGAGTCTTCTGGTTTTTATCTTTCAAAATAATCTCTGTTTTTTTAGGAGATCGAAACCTCCCCCCAAAACAAGTCTCTACTTCTCACCCCAGAAGAAACAGAACATGCAACTTTAAATGAAGTTGCTGTTGCTGAAGAAATCAGAGAATTAGAGACTCAGGTGGGAAGAGACGTCAGAGATCCTCTGGTCTGACCTTTGCTGGTCAAAGCACAGCCTGTCCAGGATAGCCCAGCACCTGCCCAGCTGCACCTGAAAAGGCCCAACAGGAGTTCCCTGCTGAGGTCTTGTCCTTCCCTTGGCCTTGCTGGGACAGAGACATGGCCATAGAACTGGGGAATGATGGAGGAGCGGGGGGACCTGAGGGTTCCCCACCTTGCTGCCTCCCTGTGAGCAGGCTGAGCACCAACATCAGCTCACAGGGCCATGGCTCCAGCGCTGCCAGCTTTGTCTTCTGCTACAGAGAGGAAGAAAACTTTGATTTTTCACATGCAATTTTCATTGCTTCTTGGAAGATTGTTTTTTTAATTGCAGTGTTATTTCATAAATCGTCCTGCTGAGATGGTTATGTGAACATTTCTCCAGCTTCCTGCCTGCAGCACTGCCATTCCCTGCTGCAAACTTGCTGTCAATGTCTGAGACAGGCAGTGAACGATGGCCAAGTGTGTGGGAGGTGTTTGCCGACCCCGACACCCCTCACACTCCCCTTTTCACTCACTGGTGGCATTTTGTTGGTTTTTTTACCTTCTAGTCATGTCTGTTGTGTTCGAGAAAAGAAGGAATAAGCTTGCAGGGATGAATTGATTTCCATTTATAGCAGAAATATGGCAGAGTAGGTTGGAGCATTCTGTGTGATAAAATAGCAGGTGCCACTGACTGGAGATTTAATGTTCTCTCCCAGGGAAGCAGCACAACCCCCCCCCCTCCTTGAACCCGACCCTGGTGCTATAAACACCCCCTTGCACAGCTCCACATGGAGATTTGTGGAGCTGGAAGAGAAGCCCCGTGCCATGGGTGAGAGAGAGAGCACTTTATTCCTACCAGGCTGGGAAGAAGATCAAACACTTCCATTTTTGAAGGGGAAAAAAAAAGCTTTTAAAAGAGATAATGAACCATTCAATTCTTTAATTTTATTTTACATGTAATTATTTAACTTGATGCATTTTTCAATTGCTTCATAATTTTAAACTTTCTCCAGAGCAATTATGCATATCAAGGCTTGCACCTATATCTATAAACACACTCTGCAAGCAGCATCAAACAAATATTTTTACAGAAATTCTATTAATGTTTGATATTTAGCGAAGTGTTTACCTTAAATCTAAATGAACTGTGCCCTTAAGCATTTTAAAAATACCAAGTTTAAAATGTTAAATGCAGATGAGGCTCAATAAGATTTGTTTCCTAATGTGTTTTCTAATGAGTTTTCTGTGATTTTCTTCTTTCTCTTTGTGAGGTTTTCACAGAAACTTGATTTTCTTTAATTTTGCTCTTGGAGGGGGAAGCAGTACTTGTAAGTGTCTGAGAGCTGGATGTGCTCAGGGCCTCGATGTTTCCCAGGGGCAGAGTGTGGGTGACAGGGCAGGGGTGCTGTGGGCAGGGTTCAGTATGTCCCCAAGTGCCACATCCACATGCCTTTGGAATCCCCCCAGGGATGGGCACTCCACCACAGCCCTGGGCAGCTGTGCCAGGGCTGGACAACTTTTCACTGAGGAAATTTCCCCTGATATCCAACCTAAAACTGCCCTGATGTAATTTGGTGCCATTTCCCCTTGACCTGTTGCTTGTTACTTGCTGCCCAGGACTGAGCCATGAAAACCAGGAGCAGAAGGACCTCCTTTGGAAAGTGTTCCTGGTTTGAGACGTCCTCACCAATGTTCCTCCTGCTGCTGGGATGGATGAGGCCAGCAAAGGGGCAGGTCTGCAGGACAAGGTAAGAGGCTTCCCTAGACCAGCTGAGACAGGCAGGAAATATGGCTGAGCTTTGCAGCTCAGTGTCTTTCCATCAGCCCTCCTGAGCTGACATCAAATATGTGCTGAGGGCAGCTGGAGGCAGGGGATGCTCAGCAAGGAAGGCAGTAAATCAAGTCCAAGTGTGGAAGGGCACAGAAGGAACACCATTCACTGTCCTGGGGCTGCCACAGGCTCTGCCAGCACACACCTCTCACTGCTCTGCCATGGCTCCTTCAGAGCCACACTGAAGGCAGGGCTGGAAGCAAAAACACAAATAGAAATTATTGCCTTTGGAATTCCTGTGAAGTTCATCAAGAGTTCTGGCTTTGGCAGAGTGGTGGTGCTCAATTTGTTTAATCCAGCCAGCCAGCTCAGTTATTAATTAATCAGTCTTGGGAAAGTCTGATGACAGCTTCATATTAACAGCAAAAGCACTTGATTCTCACAGTGGCATAAAATGAAAATATAACGGAGAATCAGAAGAGACATTATCTATGGGAAATCAGAGCTCTCAGCAGAAACAAGAGTAGGATCCATACCAAAGCTCAGAAGAAGATGTTCGACAGTAAAATATTTAAAGCAGATAATATATAATTATATACATGTATATATATGATTCTATGATTCTATATTCATTATAAAAGTAAGTTCAATGACACACTTGAAGTCATTGGGCAGAACAAAAAATACATCAAGGCTCACGTCTGAAGCCATCATGGTGTGGAGCAGCCATGAACTGCTCACTGACAACCAACATATCTCCAGTGTCCATCTGGGAGAATGCAACAGCCTTTGGATCACCAGGGGCTTCAGACTCAGAAGTTTCCATTTTGAATGAGAATGAAATTATTGCTACAAAAAATAAAGAAGGGATGAACTGCATTAAGGAAAAAAATCAAAATTTCTGAAAAATCCCATATGCAGAGAAAACTTTCACTTGAGCTTTCCCACTTCAGTTCTTTGGTGTCTCCTTCAAACCAAACCATCTGGCTTTTTCAAAACAATTGTTATCACAGATAATACGATTTTCAAGTTTAACGAGTCTAACTCAGTATACCCTCCCCTGCTCATTTGCCTGCTCAGCCCCTCATGCTGTTGATCATGTGCCAGTCCCCAGCACCCCAGGGAAACAGCTCCATCCAGCCAAGCATCACCAGGTCCTCCAGCATGGAGCCTCTGACCATGGATCACAGGAAAAGGTTCTCACTGTGTGGCCCCATCAGCCTCCCCTCCTGATGTCTAACCCAGAGACCTCCTTCAGAGATGGTGTCTGACCTAGAGACCTCCTTCAGGCATGGTGTGTTACTCAGAGACCTCCTCCAGGCATGATGTGTGACCCAGAGACCTCCTTCAGGAATGATGTGTGACCCAGAGACCTCCTTCAGGAATGATGTCTAACCCAGAGACTTCCTTCAGGAATGATGTCTAACCCAGAGACCTCCTTCAGGGCTGCAGGCGAAGCTGGGTGAAATCCTGGTGGGTGCTGACAGGAGGTCAGGGAGAAGCAGGTGAGCCTCTGAGAGCTGTGACTCCAGAGTGGATACTCTTCAGGGAAAATATTTCCACCTATGGGTTAGGTAAAAATGGGCTTTACAAAAAAGAACAGCCATGGCCTGTGGGGTTTCCTTCATGTTCCCTGCTATGATTTTCTCCCCATAGTAACAGCAGCAGGGTGGTATCTCCTAATCAAAATGCTCTGTGCACTGAGAGAGGAGGATCATATCCTTTCTGAACAGAGCTTTCAGCTCAGCCAAACATCCAGGACTGTCATTTCCATAGACCTGCTTTGGGGTTCTACACTGACTCAGTGCAGGTTATTTATTTAGTTCTGTATGGAGGTACCCAAATATTTATTTAATTAATTATCCCCACTCCCCTCCTCATCTGTCTCAACCACACTGTCTCCCTGATGCTGCCAGCTCAGCCCCAGGCAATGCCTCTCCATGTTCCCATGTGCCCAGGTCACTCTTGTGGGTGGTTTTGGGTGCAGTCGGGGGCAGAGAAGTGGGTGACAACTGTGGGCCCTGAGCAGGTGTTTCCCAGAATCCACCAGGACTCCAGAATGGTCTTTTCCTTTTAACTAAGAAAACCATTAAGGCTGTTTGCCTTGAGCGCTGGTTAATGGACTGCACAGATTATTTATTTATTTTTAAATGAACACACTTTATTTCCCCAAAGTGCCGCTGTTGACTTTCTCTAAGTGCTGCCATCTGGCTCCCCTGGCTCAAAGGAAGAGAGAGGTGCTGTGGTAATAAATAAGCAAACAAACAAACAAACAAATAAAAAATGCTGATCCCTTGTGTTTGGAACATCACCCAGACATTTGTGAGGCTGTGTTAAATTCAGTAATTGTCTTGCTGATGCTTTTGTGAGAAACCAGTGTGACTGCACTGACAGACCATAGCACTGATTGAGAATTACCAAACCAATCTCCTCAGCTGAGGGTCTCTCCCTGCCATTCTTTCTATGCTGCTGGAGACTCTCCTCTCCACAGGAGCATCATTACCAGCCCGGGAATGTTCATCCTGTCTCTTATTTCCCTTTGCAGAGCAGCTCAGGGCTCAGAACTACAGCCTGGTTTTGCCTTCCTTTTCCTTCCTTACATTCCCTCTTTCAAGAGACCGTTTCCCAGCCCCTCACGCCAAGGGACACATCACTTTCCAGGGAAAGGTGGGGCAATTTCCAGTGACACAGGGAGATGTCACATCTCCTCAGCAGCTCCTTGTCCGAGCTGTGCCATGGCAGCTGGCAGAGCCTTGAGGAGCCCTGGCGACCAGGGATGAGTCTGTCCACAGGCTGGCCCCGTGCTGAGGTCCTGTGTTCCCACCTCACAACCCCCAACAGACTCTGCTGAAACACAAACATGGCAATGCCAGCGGGGGATGCTCCCTGACCCGACTCCCAGCACAGAGGGCAGGGGCAGCCCCATGGCAGGGCTGGCAATGGGTGCAGGAGCCTTTGTCCAACACAAACACACACATCAGTCACATGTGCCAAGATTACACTGAGAAATGATTTCATTTCAGACTGAAAGCTCACTGCCTCTTCCACCCCAGGGCAGGAGCCAGAACGCATGGGAAAATGCAGGTTATGGGCAAGGATAATTGTTCTAAACTGCCGGGAAAGGCACAGATCCTTCAGGTAATTGTGTGGCCCAGGGAAGATGGCAATCCATCACACTCTTTCTGGCTGCAGAAGTTCTGCCCATTTTTACTTCCTGTGCCTGTGACAGGTAATTTTGTGTGAGGCACCTGTGAAACCAATTAGGACTGCACGGGGCAGGGGATGCCGGCAAGTGGCAGCGGAGCTGCTGACAGGCACTTTCTCTGGAAGCAAAGCCTGGAAACCGGTGCCAGCACAAGGACACAGGGACAGAAGCACCATCATCTCCCTCCCTGGAGGCTGTCCCTGCTCCAGTGCTCAGTGTGGGGACAGAGTGATGTCACACACAGCCATGCACAGCCCTCATCACTGTCGCTCACTGTGCTCCACCACTGCCCTTCACCAGCTCAGACTCACTGCCAGCAATGCCCAGGGAATGGGCACTGCCAGGCATGGGGCAGCCCTTGCTCTGCCACCCCTTGTGGCACCCTCACCCAGCACCTGGTTATCCTGTGTGAGTTGCAGTGAGTACTGGGGTTGGCTCCTGCCCTGCCCGGGGTGCTGTCCGATGGGACACATCATTCTCACGGACACCAGCCTGAGCTGTTCTCAGATCAAGAATTCCCTCAGGAGATGCCACGCTCCCAGGACCCCCCCAGAGAAGACTTACAAGTTAATTTGTTGCCCGCTGAGAGCATTGGCATCTTTAATCAGGCACAAATCTTTCTGGAGGAAAAGACATTTCACGGTTGAACACATTTCACCACAAGATCTAAACAAGGAAATCACTTAATTGATGACAGAAGCTGTATATCTAGCAAAGAATTGTGTCTCAGGAGGTGCCAACACTTTTGGTATCTGAACCAGTGACCTGACGACTTGCTGTTGGATTGAAGTTGTGTCAAACCTCCGTGGAAGCAAGAGAGCCTCTGCCCAGCACTCTGCACAGCCTTGGAAGCTGCTGCTGGGAGCCCAAAGCTTCATAAGCTGATCCCATAAATCCAGCCCCTCAGCTCTGGCACTGCAAATAAAATAACAACAGCAAAAGTAAAACGAAAATTGCCCAGTTACTTTGCTTTTCTGTAGGGAAGGTAAACAAAGCTTTACAGTTTGTCAGAGGCACCATAAAGTCCTCTTCGACACATCTGGGAGTGTCAGTTCCTAAATCATCAGCCAGGATTGCTCTTCCAGCCTTCCCTCAGCCACGTTGTGCTGCTCTGTGCTCCATGGCCAGAGCTGTGCATTCAGCAGAGAGGCATCATGTGCTCCAAGATTTACAGCTGGAGAGATCGGGGCAGACACTTCATGTCCCCATTTGGTGTGAGAGTGCTTGGCTTCTTCCTCTATAAATAAGGGGAACCCATCCTGCTTCTGCTCCGCTGCACTTGAGAGGGAGTTGTTTGGTAACACTTTCAAATGTGATATTCCTGAGACTTCCTGATGATGAACTAAAGCCAAGCCCAGCAATCTCTGTTGGCATCACCTGCCCCAGCAGCCCCGACCCAAACACCCTCCCAAGCTGCCTGTACACTGTCCTTAAGGAGATCCCAAGTATTCCTGTGAGGACTTCCTGCCTTTTTGTCCTTTTCATATTGGTACCTATGAACACCCCCACCCACATGCTGCTTTTACACAATCCTTGGACACTTCCACGGGGATCGTGGGCTCAGCTCCTGCATCCTCCGGCTTCAGCTCTGGTGATGACTCCAACAGTGCTGAGTTTACACTCCTGGAGCAGTTTTCCCTCTTTGTTCCCTGCCAGGATGGGAGGCTATGGGTGGCAGAGCAGAGGCATTGTGACCCATGGGATGGGATAGAGCAGAATGGGAGCCTGGGGACTGGGCTGAGCCAAGGGCCCTGCCACAGGGCTGCTGCCCACAGGTGGCTGCTGCAGAGCAGATCTGTTGGCAGGCAAAGAGGAATATCATAGCCTCAGGCTGTCTCTTAACTACTTTCAATTTTCATCTACTCGTGATCTCAGGCAATATTTGGAGGCTATTGCAGCAAATCAAAGAGTGAAATCACCTTGTTCATTCTCCCCACCCCTGGGTATGCCCAGACCAGAGCCAACCACACTCCATCTTCAGAGTTCCCTGCACTGCTCCCCAGGGTCCCTTTTTCCACCAGTTTTGGTGCTGATCAGTCAACCACACCATGGCCACTTTGGAGGCTCCTGCGCCCACCCAGCAGTGCCAGGTGGAGGGCACTGGGATCCTTCTGAGCCCTCTCAGAGCCCTGCACTGAGGATCCCTGGCCCTGAGGAGGGTGTTGGGCCAACAGCAACCCTGCTGGTGCAGGGGAGCAAACGTTGTGTTCTCAGTCTTCCAGGACAATGTACGATGATGTTCTGACTGGCTGTACAGTAGCAGTGGCTTTTTATCCTCACCTATCATTGATTGTAAGAACTCATATTAAATGTAATAGCTACAATAATTTATCAGTAGGATATTATTCTTGTGCACAAAAATCTACAAATAAAATGTAAATGTGCAATTTTGCTATTATTATTTCCATCTGAAAGTATTTGTCATATTCTTTTCGCAGATTATTCCACATTTTCTCCTCCTCTTAATAGCTCTGTCATGCAACAAGCCTTGCAGGATTGTTTGCTCACTTACACCTTTTACCATCACTTTTTAAATCAGTGTTCCTTAGAAATGCTTTTTCATGCTTTATAACCTTATCTGTGTAACCTTATCTTTTAAAAAGCACAAGCCAGAGGTAAGACACACCGTGATCTTCACCTTTACAAGAAGATTAAAGCCCTGTGGCTATTTTTTAACCTTTTAGTTTTATACTGTGCTCCTGCTCGCTGTAAACACTTGCTCAAGCACCTCAGTAATGGAACATGCACAACTGCCCATCTTTGGAGAGACAGGAGGAGGATTGCCCTGGGCTCCACGTGTCCTTGAAGGAGGAGATGGGATTTTAAGCCCCAGTGGCTGCAGGCATTTTTATCCACCTTCCAGAGGGAGAGATCCGGTGGTCTGCCACAGCCACCGACATTCAGAGTTAGGCCAGGAACACAGAGCAGTTACACACCCAAATGCACCAAATCAGCCACTTTCCACAGGCAAACATTCCATCAGCTCACCTAAACGTACTAAAAGCATCTTCCCCACCAAAACAAGAGGAGGAGGAGGAGGAGGAATCACAAAACAAAGGGCAATGTGACACATCTTCCACAGTCTGTGGCTCAGGTGTCCCCACAGAGACAGTGACTCAGGTGTCCCCACAAAGGCTGTGGCTCAGGTGTCCCCACAGAGACAGTGACTCAGGTGTCCCCACAAAGGCTGTGGCCCAGGTGTCCCCACAGGTGTCCCCACAGGTGTCCCCACTGCACGAGCACCTGAGAGGAGCTGCAGGGCTGTGTGGGCACCAGCCATTACTGTAGCATGACAGGATTTGGGAGCAGGAGCACAGATGGAGACGGATGGACAGACTGGACTGACCAGAGAGCCACCCCCCTGAGCTGTCAGCACACATGGGGATGCTCCCAGGACATGTCAGGACTGCAGGACAGGGGTGGGAGGGAGCCCTGGGTGGTTCAGAACAGGTAATCCAGGTGGGGAGGAGACCCAAGACCCTTCGGGAATGGCTCAGCTGTTCCTGCCACACAGCAGGACAACCACTGGCAGGCACTGACACAGGGAAGTTGCTTGGAGTGGGGATGATCCCTTGTCACCTGTCAAACCCACCCACAGTCCAGGCCATGGCTTAGCAGCCCTGCCTGGGAGGCCATCAGGTGTTCCCAGCTCCAACAGCAGACACAGGTAAACTCCTGAACCTCATGTCACCTCCTCCTGCATCTCTGCATTGCCCTTTGGTGTGCTCTAGGTCTGGTGGGTGTCCCCAGCTGCCTGTCTGAAACACACAGAGGTGACATGGCAGTGGCACTGTCCCTCACAGTGCTGGCGTGTGCTCCCTCAGAGGTGACACCTCCATTCCTGCATCAGTGTCCTCTGAGGGGACAGGGCTGCTCAGGGAAGGCCTCAGGGGGTTCTGGGAATGCCGGTGTGAAATTTCGTTTGCCACGAAACTTTTCTGAGCTGTTTCTCAGTTTCCCAAACTCACTAGGAAACAATAACATATTTGGTGTTAATTTTAGGAGATGAAATGGGAAGGGAGTGGTGAGGGTTCTGTTCCCATGGGCTGTCCCTGCAGCTCTCCCTGAAGAGCCGTCAGTGTGGCCACTGACCCAGAGGCAGCCCCGGAGCAGCCAAGTCAGTCTGCTGTCCCAGGCTCACTTTGCAGAGGCCCATCTCAGAGTCCACCCCCACATCCAGCATTAATCATTTGCTTCCAAAGACAACCATCGCTGCCCTGTGCATTTGTCCCCCAGAGCAGTGCTTTTCCCCCCAGAGCAGTGCATTTCCCCCCAGAGCAGTGGATTTGCCCCCCAGAGCAGTGCATTTCTGTCCCAGGGTGCTGCTGCACTGGACCCCCCCACTGTGGGACCATCCTCCTGGCTGCACAGGCGATGGATTTTTCCACTGATTCTGAGTCCATGTGATAATTGGGAGCCCTAAGGCCGCAGGCTCAGTGTGAGAGGACAGTGAGACCTTCACACATGGCCGTGTCTGTCTGGACAGACACTGAACCAGGAGCAACCTTTGGGATTTCATCCATGTGTTGGTTCTAGAAAGCCGCCCTGAAGAATCCACCTGCCCTGAGGGCAGAGACCAGGGAGGGATCTGTTTGTTATTTTGGGAAATCACAGAATCCATCAATAGTTTGGTGTTGGAAGAGCCCTCAAAGCCCCCCCAGTGCCACCCTTGCCATGGGCAGGGACACCTCCCACCAGCCCAGGCTGCTCCAAGCCCTGTCCAACCTGGCCTGGGACACTCCCAGGGATGGGGCAGCTTCTCTGGGCACCTGTGCCAGGGCCTGCCCATCCTCACAATATCCCACCTATCCCTGCCCTCTGGCTGTGGGAAACATTCCCTCTTGTCCTGTCTCTCCTGGAGCCCCTTTAGGCCCTGGAAGGGGCTCTCAGGTCTCCCTGGAGCCTTTCATCCGAATTGCTTTCATGTGCTCAACCCTCCATCCCTGCCTCCCTGCTTGGTACTTATTTCATAAATCATCATAATAATTGTGCAAGCAAATTATCAATATAGTGATCATTTTAGTAAAAGCATTAATGAGAGGGGATATCCTAATTTATTTTTAATTTGTCTCTGAATCCTATTACTCTGAATTGGATATGTGCAGAGGAAGACTCTGCAAAAGCAAGAGTGTTTTTTCCCAGTGTTGACTCTCACTATTCTTCTGGTTTTAGTGTTTATAGTTAATACAAACAGCCCGCTAATGATAAATAAAAATATCACTTGCAATGGGGTATGCTTTGTTTTTCAATATTAAAGTTTTAAATATCAATTTATTCTCCTGTCTCTGGGTGCTTTTTCATTGTTAGTGGCCTTTGAAACACAGAAGGAAAAGACATTTTAAGCAGCAAATCATCACTCTTACCTTTATAACAAGGGATGTGTGTCTGGAGGCAGCAGGGACAGCTGTCACACTGCTCCTCCAAAGGAGAGGATTTATTTCCTCCAGGATCCCAGGTAGGTTTGGTTGTTGCAGACAGGTTGGCAGTGGGGACGGTGGCAAAGGATTCCTGCCAGCTGGACAACTGGGGCTGATGGAGGGAGGGATGCAGGGACAGGGGCATGGTCAGGAGCCCAGGCAAGGGTTGGGGCTGAAGGAGGGCAGGGTTAGATGGGATTTTGGGATGAAATTCTTCCCTGGGAGGGTGGGCAGGCCCTGGCACAGGTTGGGCAGAGAAGCTGTGGCTGCCCCATCCCTGGGAGTGTCCCAGGCCAGGTTGGACAGGGCTTGGAGCAGCCTGGGCTGGTGGGAGGTGTCCCTGCCATGGCAGGGGTGGCACTGGGGGGGCTTTGAGGTCCCTTCCAACCCAAACCATTCTGGGATTCTCTGGGCAGGGGCTGTGGGGGGAAGTTGCCAGCTGTGTCTCAAAACCGGCAGGTTGGGCACAGCTGAATAATCAATAACACTATAAGGAAGGAGAGGACTGATTCCAAGAGAACAAGGTGCTGCAGAGGAGTTCAAATAAGCAAGTGCATTGCTCCTGCAGTGGGCCAGCATGAATAGCTTAATGATTAATTAAAGGCACTAAGAGGTTTCTGTTACTACTCTCTGGCCCTGCATTACTCCAGGATAGCTGGTCACTGTCTGAGGGGTCACAGAGGGTCCTGAGATTGCTTTTAGGGAAACAGGGAAGGGAGGGAGAGCTCCCACTCTTCTTTCAAGCCAGCAGAGGCCTCAGAAGCCCCCCGGGGTTTGCAGGAGCTCTCAGTGTGCTGTACATCTCAGATGCAATTAAAGCAGAAACTGGCACAGCCCTCCTGGGCTCCCTCCCGCACCTTCCAGCAGCCCATCCTGGGCACTCTCACTCCTGGTTTAAACATTCCCCTTCAGGGGTGGGCGGAATCACCTCTGCCTTCAATGACTTCTGGGTAAAACTTCCCCTTTTCTGTCCCGCTCTGAAAGTGGCGGTGAAAATGAAGCCCAGACAGCGGTGATGAAGGTTCAGGTACCGGCACTGCAGGACCTGCTCCTTCCCAAGGGGCTTGTGCTTCACCGCCTCATTCCAAGCAGGGCAGAACTGACCTTTTTTACAGCTGAAAGGGACAATCAAGGTATTTGTGTTCTCTGACCTCATGAATGGTTCAGCACTAAGGCTGTTTACACACACGGTTATTTCAATCTCCACTGAAAAGGGTTTCTCTTAAAGCAAACTGGAGAGAGTCATTTGGGTTTCTCTTTCATCTTTTCTGCTCTCTACTGATTTTTTCTAAATCCTCAGGGATTCAATTAACAGCCGGGAAATTCCGAGAGCCTCCTGCCCCCTTGGCTGCATCCAGAATGCCCCGGTGCTGTGCAGCCTGTGTCTCTCTCCTGAATAACTCGTGCAGGTCTGTAGGGCAGGCCAGGATTGCCCTACTCTTGTCAGGCTCAGGTGGAAATACTGAGCATGGGGAACTGGCACCTCCATCAGCTTAGTCAGATAGGCCTGTTGTGTCACGTTTGGAGCAATATTTACCTGTATCAACACTGAAAAAAAATCCTGATTTTTATCTTTATTTAGGTAAGAGTGCTTAGAGACATTCTTGTCAAAACACTTTACTTCTTGAAGATACTTTCTGCTAATTCTTAGAAAGATTCAGGTAAAGCCAACACACCTGAAGTGTTTTTGCTCTTTTATAAGTGTGTAATTAAAACCTGAGCCTTCTCAGTCCTTCACTGTATTGCCAAGAGACTTAGGGCATCAAAGCCCCTCCAGTGTGTGCCCAGCAGCAGAGCCGGATGGACACGGCTGGGCTGCCACCCTTCCCAGCAGCGAAGGGAAAGGGCACCCACACGGCTGGCACTGGCAGTGCCACTGCCCTGCTCCCAGCACAGCGTGGCGACCGGAGCTTCTGCTCTTGTCAGCACGTTAGCAAAGACACGCTCACACTTCATTAAGCCATGAATACTATAGGTGCAAAAGACCTTCTTAATCTCCCTGGAACAAGCCTAATTAAGTTCAGTTTTCTATTAGATCACGGGCGATAGTTACCAGCAGAAGTGGGGAAAAGCAATTAACTCCTCCAAGGTTCAAATCCAGTGAAATCGATAGACAGAAGCGGCGTTAAACAAATGTTAGAGCCGCATGGTGGGTGGAGCCACTGAGATCAAACCCACCCACTCCCAGCTTGTGGTTCCCACGTAGACCTTGAATACTTCATCGTCCCTCAGTTAAAGACACGGAGCAGGTGGGAGATGGCTCGTGGTGCTCCCTGTCAGGTGGTCGCTCTTTGGGAAAATCATGCCAGATTTGGCCAAAATACAGTGATGTGTCACACAAATTGTATCACTTTAGATACAAAAATCCAACTATGCCACACATGGAATAGAAGATATATAGATATATTTATATATAACGAAGCATTCTGAGGGTTTTGTAAGAGCTGACTCAAACTCTTGCTGTGGATATTTGACTTAAAGTGAGAGGAAAGGAAGTGTATCAGTATTGCAACGCCCGGGATGGCCCAGATAATTATAGACCTGTCAGTCCAGCATCAATCGGGAAACGGAACAGAGCAGCTGCAGTGGCGGTTAGTCAGGAGAGAGTTACAAGAATAATATACAGTCAAGGCTGCTTTACCAATCTAATTAGCACCTTTGGGGGCAAGATTCCCGTTTCAAAAGTCTCACAAGGTGCTCGAGGAAATTTCAGCAGCACCCACTGGCTGGGCCAGTGTCCTGGAGGGGTGTGGGAGCCAGAGGAGTCTCCGTGGGAATGCGAATGCTGGAGGAGCCAAAACCCTGTGTCAAAGGCACACAGCCTGGTAGGAACTGCTGCTGGGAGAGAGATGGGGAGATGGGATAGTCTAGGGAAACCTTCTGAGGAAGCAGAAATGTAGGGAAAGGGGAATTTGGTTTTTTTCTTCTGCTGCTGCTGCTTCTTCTCCTTCTTCAGGGGGAAAGCCAAGCCCTCTCTACGTGTTTTGGCAGTGGCAAATGTGCTGAGCATTAACAGCTTTTCAGGCCCTTTCGGCACCTTGAAGGGCTTCCCTGGACAAACCATGATCGTACCGAGCCAAGGAATGCGGCGCAGCCCATCGGGCTGGCAATTCCAGCTCCGACAGGAGGAGAGAGCAGCCAATAGCCCAAGGAAATGCTCTTCTCCTCTCATGCACGTCTGTATTTTCCTGGCTGGCTTCACGCTGCACAGCTCCTGGCACAGCCCCCATTCCCTGCTGTCGCCCAGCAAAGCTGACCCGAGGCAGCCGAGGGCACTGGGAGCAGGAGGCTCAGCCGAGGGTCTCCAGCACATCTGCTTCCCACCGCAGCCCGATGAACAGGGCACGATCCTGGGCAGCCACAGCCCATCCCTGAGCCCCCCCTGCTCCCCATGGCGGGCACATCCATCTGCTCCATGTGCCGCAGCTGCCGCCCCCTGGCCGGGAACCCACGCCACGGTCACGGGCACACGCCGGGCACTGTGCCCACCCAGCTTCCCTGGGCTGCAGAAGTACCATATGGATCCTGAGGAGTCACGGGCTGCTTTCCAAAGTGTCCTCTTACGGTTTCGCACATCATCAGAGTTCGGTGCTTTGAGATTCTTCTGCTGGGAAAAGCAGAATCCTTCCCTTCCAGAGTGAAAGGGTTAGAAGTTCGATATAGGAGGTCTTCTGCTGGTCTGGGGAAGGATTTCCTTGGAAGAGAAAATTCGTGGCCACAAAGTATTTTCCAAAAAAAACCCCAACTGTTTTTTTCATTACGCACATGTTTTTATTGCATCCCCAAATAACTCTCCCCTGCTCCAAAGCTCCACAGGCTGGCGGTGAGGGCTCAGCCTGGCTCCCAGCCCGGATCTGGACAGGAGTCTCCTGTATCCCAGCCAAACACTGCCCTGGGCTTGTGGCTGTCCTGGGCTGTCGGCTGCTGAGTGGCCGTTTTTCTGCATCAACTGAAAGTTCTGGAGTTTGTTCTGCAGGAAAGGAAAGCCAATACATGTCATTGCTGACCCAGGATAAAAGCAAGCAGTGCTGGAGTTCACTTTCTAGCGGCGCTGGGCAGAAACGCTCTGTCAGGAGAAATGCCAGGGCAGCACTGGAAGCCTCGACAGCTGAAGAATCTCCTTTCCTTCCTCCCTTTCCCCACAGCAGGAAATTTCCTCATCCTCACCACGGTCTCAGACGTGGGTGCAGAATGGCAGGGCCCTTCATGGCACTGCTTTCTGGCTTTCTACAGGAGATTGTTCTCCCATTGCCTCCTGTTAGGGCAATCCTCTGCAATTGCAATGTGAGGTCAGAGGTTTTCTACTTGAATCTCTTCACTTAATTAATGGAAAACCCTTTCCACACGGAGAAACCTGACCATCTCTAGTCCTGTAGGACGAACGCTGGGTTCTGTTCTAACCTTATTAGCAGCGACAGCGACGGTGACGGTGCTGGAAGGGGTTTGTGCCAGCATTAACCATACCAGAGCTCTGGACAAGGAACTCATCGGGGGCACTGGGATAATGCTGTGCCCAGTCGTCCCACCGTGCCCAGTCCCTCCCCAGGCCAAGTGAACCTCCATGCAGAGCAGGATTTATTTCTGAAGGGGTAATTAAGACACCAGTTAATCACTGCACTTAAGTACTGCAATTAAGATGTGACCTGATAATCAACAGTTGTGGCAGGAGCCCAGTGCTCAGGTTTGTTTATTTTGCTTTATAAGTGGGTGTCTGCTTCCCTTTCTGTTCATTTTAATCTACCTTGGTAAAATATGCCCCATTCCTGTTTCCAATACAAAGATAGGAGTAAAAAAGAAAATGTGAGACGGCTGGCAGAAGTTCCCAACACCCAAGACCTCAGATGTGGAAATCCTGGGCTCGCCAATCTTAGGATGTTTGGGGCATCCTCGGTTGTGTTTAACCTGGGCTTTCCCTCACGGATCTCAGGCATCACGGACTGCTAAACACCTTCTCATTGCTCTCCCAACAGGCATTCCCCAAGGACAGTTCCTGCAGCAGTGTCGCCAGTGGTCCCTGTGTCCCGACGGAGCACAGCATCCCTGACAGGATGGGCCAGCCTGCTCCTGCTGGTGGAAAGTTAATTAATTCTGCTTTACAGGTTTACTGGAGCCTCAGTGCAGCGGCTGCAGAATTGTCACCACCAGAGTTTCTCCTTATTATAGCCCTGGAGTAATGAAAACATAATCACTTCACTTGCAGCAAACCTGGGTCTGCAGTAGCCTGGAAAGCCTTTCATTCCAGTTGTTCTCCTCGTGCAGTGGGAGCAGCTTCTCAGACAGGCTTCCCTGACAATAATGTGGGACATTATGGATGTACTGAGGTCAGCCAGGCTGGTCACCTCTGTAATAGCTGGTTTTATCACACTACATTTCAGACAACTATCCCTTTGTGCTTAGGCTTGAGTAAGACCCTGACCTTGGAGCAAGGCTCTAAATTCATACCACAGCCTGCGGGTGAGAGCATCACCTGCTTCCCAGCACTCCTGCCCCAGAGGCTGCAGCTCATTCCCTGCCCAGGGGTCATGGAAGGAGCCACCTGCACCTCCTGTGAAAGACAAATGGCACCAAGCACAGGCACGTCACTGCAGCGGTGCAGGGAGTGTGTCCTGCAGCCACGGAAGGACTAGCTGTGGATGCACACGGTGTGTGCACCCCGGGAACTGCCCACCCTGCACAACGAGCAGGGCAGGTGCTCAAACACCACTGTTTGACACTTCCTTTTAAGCAGTTTGTTTGGGCATTCCCATGCAAAGCCCCACTTGCATCCAGTATTTACTTAAGGTTGTGCTGCAGCAGCTCCTTCGAACACCTGACCCCTTGCTCCCCTCAGCCCCGTGCCCAGAGTGCTGAGCCGCTGGCACCAGCTGTGCCAGCCTCTGCTGCCATCTGGGTGTCACACTGCCCTCTCTCTGTGCCCGTGAGCTCCCCGAGCATGAGAGACAAGGCACATGCAGGTCCCTCAGAGAGGTGTGGGGAGGAGGGCGGTGGTGCTGCCCAGCTGCACCCAGCTGGCTGCACCCTCTGGAACAGGGTGCCAAGGTGCTGTGCCCTGCCCTGGCTGTGCTGAGCTCTGCTTGGGCCTCATCTGCCTCCCCTCCTGCCTCCAGTGCTGTACCAAGGCTTGGGCAGAGCCACCCTCACCATCCATCTACTGCAAGACCCCACTGCCCACAGGGGCTCTGACAAGCCTCTTGCACAGATCAACTCACCCGTTCAGAACATTACAGCAAACCTGGGGCTCAGGCAGACACTTGTGATGTCCCCAAGAGCAGCCTTGGAAAGCCCACCTTAGACAGGCCATGGATAATTCATTTATTGCCACTTGCAGGTAAAACTGAATTTGCGAAGAACTTCTGATGATGTAAGTGATAATCCAGGTGATACATGTGATTTAAAGTATTCAAGAGCTTCAGGGTAACAGAAAAAACCAAACCAAACCAAAAAAAACCCACACCAGTGTGAGCAGAAACAAACAAAAAATCTAAAGTAAACAAAGACAAAAGGAACATTATATCTTCAACCTTCTAAAGCACAAAACATTAGTAAATAGATGCTTAAGGCTATAAAACAGTAAAAAGATACAAAAGGCACAGAGGTGGTGTTTCTATTACAACAAAATAATTAATATTATTATTCTTCTGTTGGCCTCAGTTAAACTTCCAGGGATTCAGGCAAGTTCTCACACAGTACAGACAAACAGGACTCCACCACTCAGTACTGTTGATGCTCCCTGTGTGGGCAATACATCAACTGCCTGGAATTTTATCCCCATGTAATGAGCCAAACTGTTATGCCAGTGAGACATATGTCTCTTGCATCTAAACACTTTGAAAACCACCTGGTTTGGGTTCCTTCATCATGAAATTAATTACAATGAAAATAAAACAGAACTTCCTCCAGACAAAACACCTCAGGAAGTGTCAATGTTTGGAACTTTGGAGTAAGCAGGATGTTTTAATTCTGATGCTCCATGAGATAAAAGGAGAAGTGAGGAGCAGAGGGGCCATCACCATGGGGAAAGGTCATCAATAAGCTGAAGATCACAGAATCACACAATCACAGACTGGTTTGGGTTGGAAGGGACCTTAAAGCCCATCTCATCCCACCCCCTGCCATGGGCAACGACACCTCCCACCAGCCCAGGCTGCTCCAAGCCCTGTCCAACCTGGCCTGGGACACTCCCAGGGATGGGGCAGCCACAGCTTCTCTGCCCAACCTGTGCCAGGGCCTGCCCACCCTCCCAGACACCAATTCCTTCCCAATATCCCACCCAGCCCTGCCCTCTGGCAGTGGGAAGCCATTAAGATCTCAGCACAGACTCTCAGCCCACATGTGGTTTTTCACTTGGTCAGATAAGGCTGAGGCTTTACAAAATGGAACATCAGTAAAATCATAAAAAATGAAAGGTCTCCTGCACATGACCTGCCTTCGGTCACTCACTGGGAGGATGCAGCAGGTCCCTGTGGACCTCACGAGAAGCCTGGAGGAGGCTCTCTCAGGACAGTTCTGTGCACACCTTCCCTTCACAGTCAACACAAATCATCTAATTCCAGGCGAGCAGAGCCAGGACCAGCAGCTGGGACTGCAGTGTGGGAGCAAGGAACGTATTCCAAAGGTCTGTCATCAGATACTACATGAGCTTCTGTGGGGAGGTGAGGAGGAGCCTGCCCCAGGGATTCAGGTCTGTACACCTGAACATCCCACTGCAGACACCATGGGGAACAGCTGCTGGTTCCCCACCTTCAACTTGGGGCCCTGCTCTGAGACCAAGCCAAGGGGGAGCACAATCACATTTTAGAGGGGGGTCCATTGTAAAACCAGGTCTCTGGGAGACCAACTGGAATGCACAACACATGGATCTCTAGTGCTTATATATAATCCTTGTACAAGTATATTTATGCACTACATACTTGATGGAAAGAGCTGGAATTCTGCACTGTGAATGTGGCAAGTGATGGCAGCTGAGAACTTCAGAACACTCAGGAAGTTTCTATTCAGCAATCATTTTATTTCCTATTTGGGATAAAAGGCTGCAGACTCAGTCATGAGGACAATACCTCGTGCATGCTGAGACTTTAAACTTTATTCCAAATATGTAATTTTGTAGTGAGTGACATTTTCTAGAGAGATTTATCAAGGAGCCAAAGCAGTGCCACTCGGAGCCGTGCAGGAACACACTGACGTGGTGTATTTCTGGGAAACAGGTGATCTGACTTTCAGCCAGCACCCAATTTCCTGATGGGTCCCAAGCAGCCCAGGGTTTGGTTTAACCATTTCACATGTCACAGTGACCTTCTCTGAACAGGGCTGTGAATAGGCATCACCTTGTCTGAGAGCTCTGCCCTTGCCTGCTGTGAGATAACTGTATATCCCCCTGGAGAGCTGACTGCTGGCACTGGCAAGGTCGTATGGTTTGTTCCATAATTATGCATTAAAATATTCCTGGCCAGCACTGAGTGTGCTGGAGGGGTCGTTCTCCTGGCTTGGAGCTCATATTTCTCTTCACAGGTGCCCACAAATTGGTTCTCTCACACCAGTTTCATTGAATTCTGGCCATCTTGTAAGTCATGTGAGCTCGCAGGTCTTTTCTGAAGAGCTGTTACTGAGCCAGTCATTTACCACCCTTACCTTTCAGGTGATTCTCCCCTTTTCTATTCTATTCTATTTCGACCAAAGTAAGGAACTTTCCGTTTGTCCCCACTTTTTCATAACTGTTTTCCTGTTCATCTGCTTGAAGATAGGCCAGAAAACTTCCTCCAGAGCATCCTGCACCAAAAGCAGAGACCCTGGCTGAGACAGGACACACTGTTTCTCCAGATGTCATGCAGCCATGGGCTGAAAATCTCAGATAATAACAATTCACTAAAAGGGAGCTGGAGAGGGACTTTGGGCAAGGGTGTCAGGACAAGGGGAATGGACTCCCACTGCCAGAGGGCAGGGTTAGATGGGATATGGGGAAGGAATTCTTGGCTGGGAGGGTGGGCAGACCCTGGCACAGGTGCCCAGAGTGGTTGGGATGCAGCTATTTAAAGAAATAAGCTTCTTTTCTTGCAGGGTTACATCATGACAGAATTTCTTTCAATTTGAGCACGAAGATTAAGATTTGAGTTGGCAGAAGGTGAGGAATTAGCCCCATTTGTGCAGTGATTAGTGGCTACAGGTGCCACAGGTGCTGTTTCCTGCACTCTACACACCCCATTTCCTCGGAGCCTTTCCTCCCATGTGGCATCAATCTCCCTGATGCAGGATCTCAGGCAGTTCCAATGGATCTCTGCCAGAGCTGCTTCCTTCAGACTGCTGAATTCTACCATGGCAGAGGTTTCATTCTGCTTTTGCACAGTGTATCACGGCAGTGAGGGGCTTATTACTCATGCAATTTATTCCAGCTGTCCCTAAAAATCACTGTAACCACTCCACTGCTGATGGAGGGCAGCTCTGACGCTCTCCTGGACCAGTTAAGTGAGTCTGTAGAATAATTATGTCAGTGCTGAATATTTGATGTTGCTGCAGGACCCTGGTGTCAGAACTCTTGTCCTGCCGATTTTCACTGCTACGACAAAAAGATATCTCAGAGTGGCTGATGGAGACACTGGATCACAACATGCCCTAAGCCCACCACTGGGACACGTGATGCTGGCAGCCTCCACAGCACACACCAGGTCCCCAGACAAGCCAGGGCTCCCGAGCATCCTTTCAGAGGCCCTGATGGCAACTCCTCAGATTTGCTCTCCTGATTCTCCCCAGTTGCCCTTCAGCAGCAGTCAGCATGGTATGAGGTATCCTGCTGAGATATTTTCTGGCAGATTTTTGTTGCTGTGTTTTCAGAGCACAATTCTGCTTGACACTCTGCCAAAGAGAGGTGGATACTCTACCCCTGTTCCCTTTATGCTGGTATTTGAGGCAAAGCCCTTATCAGAATCATCACCAAAACTATCAAACAGCCACTGCATTGCCCACATTTGCTGTGCTTCTAGAATATGCCAATGGCTGTAGTGCCTGAGGAATCATCTCCCTGTGCCAGAAGCAGTAAACTGTTCTCTGCTTTGGCCACAAAGCTGGAGTACATGGATCTCTCAGCACCATGTCTGTGGTCTCACCCTCTGACACTGGCTCAATAATCCACTCCAGAGTGGAGTTGTCATCCCTAATCAGCTCATACGCTCAACCCCAAAGGGTTTCACAGGCAGGTTTTGCTACCTGGTGAGTTCCAGGAAGAGGAGGTAGAGTTGTAAGATGTGCGGTCAGAAGGGCCATGTGGCACTCTGCTTCCAGTGCCAGGAGGAATTTGGGCACTGCAGTGGTGCAAAGCTCGCACTGCTCCCCCAGTGGGTCCTGCTCCTGCAGCGTAGACTGACCCAGGTCAGAGAACCACAGAATGGTTCAGGTTGGAAAAGCCCTCCAAGACCATCAAGTCCAACCATTTCCCAGCACTGCCAAGAAATTCCCAGGACTGTCCAGATCTGGGCAAAGGGAAGCGCCTAAGAAGCATTTTCCCATTTCCAGTGGAAACCCCAGGCTGTCCTCAGGGTGCAGTGAAGGAGTGCTAAAACTCACCTGTCTCCCAGACCAAGGGCCTGCAGAGCTCACTCCTGACTGGTCTGTGACTGGAGTCCTCAGCAGCAAGGTCTGCCCTTCACCTTTGCTCTTCCTGGCTGGAGCACCTCAGTCAGAGTCACTTGCTGAGATCCCTCCTTCCAGATGAGGTACTTACGGGTCCTCAGCTCCTGCAGGGGAAGCCAATGGTAGAGCCCAGCTCTACAAACAAAAGGATTTCCAGGGAAATGTCAGCCCCTGTCTAGTTTCGTCCCCTTCTTTCTCCAGACCTGTGATTACTTTGGCTCTACCATGTCTCTTTCTGCCCTGCCACCTTCCCACACAGGACCAGTGCCTGGGGGAGGCCAACAGGAGTGAGTTTCATGCCCCTAGACACGGAGCCTCCAGGCTGGCTGCTGTGGGAATGTGCCAGTCAGGCTGGAGGCAGGCTCTGTGCATCCCTTGGAACTGTCTATGGAGAGGAATGACAGCCAAGGGAAGGTGATCCTGTGCTATTCTCCCTTGGTGAAGGTGGCAGCAGATACCTTACAGCTCCAGCATTCACAGACATGAAGCACTAGAGGGGGGAGCTCGATATTTGGGCTTTCTGCAGCCTGTGAGGATGGGAACCAAGATAAATACCTGATCTGTGCTGATGTATGTGACATCAGGTTCCCAAGGATGCCAGGATTTATTCCATCTGCTCTTGCTTCCATTTGTTTAGTTGGTTGGTTTCTCCAAGCATTAACAGGATCACCTGAAGACTGAAAGAAGATCTGAAAATGCATTAAGAAGCCCTTCAGGGCAGTGTGAGCTGCTTCAGCAGCTCTGCCTCAAGGCTCCACCATGAGCTGGTGCTCAGGCAGGCGAGGCGCAGAGTTGTCACGCACTGATATCTACATCTTAAATTATTCATCTTAATTGGTATCTAAAGCTTTGCAATATTTGTTAATTTTATAAGAATATATTATTCTCTTTTTTCTTTCATGGTAGTAAACAGCATTGAAATATTAGAAAATGAAATAAGAAAAAGGATGTGTTATGCTCCTTGTTGTAAGAATAGTCACTGGAGACACACAAAGTTTTAATGTTAATGTCTCTGCATCACTACTCCCTGCATGCTAAAGTAGGTTTGGAAATGCTTGAAAGGTTAAAGCTTTTGCAAATGATGGAACCAGACCATTTTGGAGCTATAAATCCTGCTCATCTGGGAGAGTTGTTCTTGTGTAAAACCTCATGTTTTCTTGAGAGACTGAGCTGAATATTTATGCTTAGCACATCAAACACAAGGAAGGCACAGAGGTTCCCTTGTCTGTGGTGGGTATTTAAGAGTTTACTGTGGATAATTAAATCTAGAAATTATAATTAGTCACTTATCCAAATTGAAGTGCCCAGTTTTTCCTCATTTACCTTTGCAACATAGCACTGATGTGGGTCACTGGCTGTCCCAGAGAGATGACTTTGTAAATCCAGCTGTTGTCACTTATGATTTCATCATGCCCTGGTGGCTCCTCTGGCCCCCTCCCTTTCCCTCCTGCCTCAGTCAGGTGGCCCTCCTGGTACAGCAGCTGATGAACCAAACCAGAAGACTTTGGAGAGCACTTGCCAAGGGCCCCTACATTGACAGGTGTCCCTGGATCTCAGGCAGGGCTTATCCTCCCTCCAGGAACAGCTCTGCAGAGCACTGACCATGCTGGGAGCTGGGTTTGGTCACAGGTGAGGTACCCACAGCCCTGCTGGGACTCACCCCACTGCTCCACAGGGATGGAAATGTCCTGGTCTAGAAGGAAGGAAGGCTAAGGAAGGGCAGCATGGGGGCCACAAGTGGGGCTGCAAGCCAGCAAACAAAAAATGGAGAGGAGAATCATCCTGAGCAGTGACTGAGGAGGTGTTTGGGGAGGGCTCAGCACCAGGCACAGAGAGATTCAGCTCCGTGTATTTGAAGAGGGCACGGTGGCTCTGGGATGCTGCCAAGGCACAGCCAGCTGGGATCAGCAGGTGAGATGGTGGCATTTGCCAGGAAAACACCTGCTGGGGCAGCCTCTCTGGGGTCTCAGACATGCAGAGGCAGGAGCATGGGCAGCTGATGGGGCAGCCAGAAACTTCCAGGGCTGCAGCACTGCCCGGCCTGGCCTGACACACCAACCCACAGCAGCTCCAAAGTCAGCCCAGGGGACAAGGACAAACCAGACGCAGCAGGAGGATCCATTTGTCAGCTCAGGTGGAACCCCTGGCAGAGGGAGGCAGGAGGCACACGGAGCTCTGCCATGTTTGACCTTCCAGAATGCCAGGTGTGCATCACAGCAACACAGCCTCCCTCCCAGGGCAGAAAGGAAAAAAACTGGAACCTAAACCAGAAAGGGTTTATGTATTTACACATAAAAGGGGAAATTAAAAGCAAAATGCAATATAACATACACACAAAAGTAAAAGATAACAACTCCTCACTCTCCACTGAATGACAAAGTTGCACCACTCCAACCACCCCAATAAAGTTCACCTCCCGAAAGATACCCAAACACAGAGAAAAATCAGCAATAAAAATGTTTACTTCCCCAATCCAAACAGATGTGAAGTAGTGGTAAGGCCTAGTGCTCCCAGAGCAGCTGCACAGCATGTCCTCCCAGAACTGGGAACATGAGGGAAAGGCAAAGAAACTCCTCCTACACTCCTTTTATACCTCAGTTTGTGTAACATGGTATGAAATATTTCTGTGTTTGCTTAGTCAGGTGACACCTGTCTCTCTTAATCTATGTAACATTATCAGGGCCGACTAAAATTAAGGCCTACCAAAAGGCCTGACTAAAACTACCACATTGGGTTGTTCCAACAC
Organism: Sakesphorus luctuosus; assembly: GCA_013396695.1. NCBI lineage: Eukaryota > Metazoa > Chordata > Aves > Passeriformes > Thamnophilidae > Sakesphorus > Sakesphorus luctuosus. Next base: position 145,036 of record VWZD01005964.1, read on the forward strand.
CTCAATGCTTATAAAAGCAATTCTGTAGAAACCTCCCCTTGCCAAAATACAGGTAGTGTGGTTTCCATTTGTTCTTAAATAAATATCTTTCCCATGCAGTGAAAGAAAATCCAGAGAGATCAAAAAGAAGAAATCAAACAAACAAACAAAAAAAAACAACCAACTTCTCCACAAACATCTCCACCAGCCATCAGCTCTCTGTGGCTCTTGTGACTTTGATAAGCCAGAGCAGGATGTTTGGATTTATTGATCTGGTTGTTGCAGGGGGATTTGTCAATATTTTCTTGTCTCAGAGCAGACTTTCAATGTTTCTCTGGGTCTTAGTGCTGCTTTCTAAAACAGAAGCAAAGTAATTGAGGCCTTAGTTGGGGACACTTGACCTGCCGCGTGCCCCCCTGTCCCTCTGGGTTGTTCTGACTCGCAGTGTTTGGGAGGACAGCACAGTCACCCTGTTTGGTGCTTCATTCCTGCCTCTCATTCCCCTGATCAGAACATCAGCAGAATATACACATGAAAAAGCACTTGCACACCAAACCCACATCACCCTAAACCCAAACACCCTCAAAACTGCCTTCATGAACCTGCAGATAAATTCTGCTGCTGTCTCAGCCTGAGCAACTTGTCCTCATTTGCAGCAGAAACAAACAATATTGTGGAACCACGTCTCCCTCCTGCTCTGTAACCCTGGGCCAAGGACTTTCATGTCAAGAGAAATCCAGTGTTATCACACCAAGATGGAGAATGAGGCCTCTCACAGCAGCCCAATTCCTCCTCCCTGCAGAAGATGAGTGCAAAAGCATTTTCTCTGGAGGAAGGTGAAGGTTCCGCTGTGTGTGGGAAACCCAAACACCTCATCTGCACCGGGATCCCTGCTCAGCCGGAGCTGTCAGACTCCTCCACCTCCCTCCACGAGGAGCATCCCAACAGCACTAAAAATAGACCAGTGCTTAGGTTTTATGCAAATGACAGCTGGAATAAGACATGGTTTAGACACAGAATTTTGAATCTCCTAGAGGAGAGGAGAGGAAATGGATTGAGAGGAGCCCCTTCGGCCCAAGTAGGGCACTCCTGCAAAGCTGGGCCTTGTCCTCCAGGTTTTTAATTTTATGGCCTTTTAGCAGGTGTCTTCTGCTCTCAGCCAGTCAAAGCAGAGTCTGTCTCCTCCTGGCACCTCACAAGAACCATGACATGCTGCATTGTTGCCTTTGTGTGCATTTGTAGGAGTTGATCAATTGCTGAAATTATTACAATTTTATACCAAATTATTCTCAATTGAGACACTGTTTTACTTCAACTATTTGTGTATCAGGAAATGGGAGGAGCAGGCTCAGCCAGCACACCAGCAGTACCCACAGATGCCAGTGCCCATGGAGCCAGCTGGGTATTCCTGTCACTCCATGATTTCCCCAGGGAAGTGCCCTGGCTCTCGCCGTGTTGTGTGAGGCTGCTCAAGGAGAGCAGCAGAGCCTCAGTGCCTCCTCCTGGGTGCTGTGTCTGCACAGTTCCCACTGCCCACCAGAATCCTCCCTTTCCCCCTCAGGATTTAGGGGGTCTCAGGGCTCGAGGCCAGCACTGGGCAGGCAGTGGTTGTGGCTGATGTGGAGTCAGGTGGAGCCCAGGCAGCCTCACAGCCCCAGCACTGCACAGGGGTACACTGCAGGGTACCTAAGCCTAAACCTAAGCCTAAGCCTAAGCCTAAACCTAAGCCTAAGCCTAAGCCTAAACCTAAGCCTAAGCCTAACCCTTCCACTCCTGCTCCTCCCAGTCCCTGCAGTCACCACGGACCCCGGGGCAGGATGGAAGCCTGGCCCTGCTGAGCCCCCCTCCCCTGAGAGCTCCTGCAGAGGGGAGCAAGGTGGTGGGGAGAGCCTCACAGCCCCAGTCCTGCTCCAGCTGGCCCAGGGAGCCCTCTGCCCCCACAAACTGCTGTGAAAAACCAACCAAAGGAAGGGGAAAAGGTCAAGAAAACAATAAACACCACAAGGGCTGCAAGGGAGCACAGCAGATACGAATCCAGCCACAACCTAAGGTCAGGGACACTTAACTGCACCCATTAACACAGTGATGTGACCTTTGCCTCTTCCCTGCTCTCTGTCAGAACACCAGAAGTTCTTCTCCATGTAATGAGCTCTGCCCACCTTTTGTGTGTCTCATTGTTCAGGTCCATCTCCTGAGCTGTGACCAAGCCAGAGCCAGCTCAGCCTTTCCTCTGAGCTCAGACAAGCATTGCCAGTGTCATCTTTTTTTCCTTCCCCAGCCTCCTGCAGAGGATGCTGCGTGGACAAAGATACACCTGGCTGCTTTTGACCTTGCCAGGAGTGCAGGAGCCTGTGGGTCCTTCACCCCAAATTCTGAGTCTTTCTTCTTCTATAACCCCAGCGAGACCAGGTTTCTCTGAGTTCAACCCATGCACAGCCCCAAGTGCCCACGGGCACGTGGTGAGGATCTGCTGCTGTGGTGCCAGGGGGTAGAAATGACAGCTGCAAGGGAGCTGTTTTGATGGGAAGGCGGCAGCAGAGCTGGTATGAATCACTGCCAATTGCCAGGACATCTAAAATTACACAAAACATCTACACTTAGTCTGGAGAATCACAGGCTAAGTATCAGCACCCGTCAGTTTTCTCCCTGCTGCCAGCAAGTTACAGACATGAGCTGATTTGGTTTTATCCTTTCCAAGCAAAAAATATTATGATTTTCCTGCCTGGGTTGTCCCAGCAAAAGCCTCTCCAGGCTGTGGCCACCAGCCTGGGAGCAGGAGCCAGAGATTTGTCTCACAGGGTTCTCCCTCTTCCATTGCTCTGTTTCTTCAGGCCACTCTTGTGATTCTGCCTGGGGTAACAAAAATGTCTTTTCTGAGGGCCCAAGTGCCTTTAGAAAAGTGTGTTTCTGGGGCCTGCCACAGACAGACTCCACTCTCTCACCTGGGGAAACCATGAACAGTCCCCAGTGGGGAGGAGGATGTTCTCACCTCACTAGAAGTGCAGACCTGACACCTGCCCCAGGTACCCCCAGAGGGAATAACGGAGCAGAGGGCAGTGAGCAGGACCCAACCATTGGAAAAGTGCTCTGTGTGTGCTTTGCATAACAGCTTAGAACAATAACCACAGCACTAGTTTCTAGTAACACTCCGACAGAAATGTTCTGAAATCTATTGAAAATAAGGCTAAATATCTTGGAGTAGGTAAAGGAACAGGGAAAATGCAGACTATGGCTCTGAGCACTTCACAGGCACACGGAGACATTCAGGTCAGAGCCAGCTGGGGTTTCCCACCACATCTGCACAGGGATACTGGTGTGGTTAAAACTTTACAAATCAACATCTTTTAACACAGAATCCCAGAATCACTGAGGTTAGAAAAGAACTTCAAGACCATTGAGCCCACCTTGTGCCCAATGCCCACCTTGTCCCCCAGCCCAGAGCACTGAGTGCCAAGTCCAGTCATTCCTCCAGGACTGGGCACTCCAAACCTCCCTGGGCAGCCCCTTCCAATGCCTGACCACCCTTTCCATGAAGAAATTCTTGCAGAATTTCCTGCCTGATGAAGGAAATGAGGCATCATCACTAACTGTAAAACAAATTATTAGATCTTCTGGCATTTGCAAATGTTTTCATCCCTTTACTGGAAATATTTGAGGAATGAGTTTACAAAAAGTATTTGTAGAAACCTCACAGCAGCCTGCAGAACAAAAATGGAGACAGAATATTCCAGGGGCTGAGGGCACCCTCAGGGCATCCCTGCCCACATCCTTGGGAATCTGGGGGGAAAACATGTCTGCTAGTACTTGCACTATAGGTTCAAAAACATAAAACTCACTAAAAACATTATCTGAAGGAAAAAACCTGTTTAATAAAACTGCACCTTTCTGTCAAGGAGCAGGAACACAATTACTTAACATGCAAAATCAATTACACCATGGAAATACCAAAGCTCCTGACTGCAGTGTTGTTAAAAGTGTTTTAACATACCATGTGAAGTAGCTGCAAAAGCAGATTGAGAGTTTTTAGAAACACAGTTTTTAGCAGATGAAATCTCAGCCAGTAACAGACAAGAGCCAAGAAGTAGAAGCATTATCACCATCATCCCTAATTTAGGAAAACATTCTTGAAGAAATTGCTCCAACCAAATGTGTGTAACATTTGGCTCCAATTGAAATCTCACCTAAGCCAATATGTCACAGGCAAGGCAGGGTGGAATTGGAGATCTTTGGTCTTCAGGACACCGAGCTGGCATTTCAGTCAGGCTGGCTGCCACGCCAAGAGGCTCTTTAAGGGGATGGTGGTGTGAGGTGAGGGATCTGTGGGCCTTTTAGGGCTCAGCTTTCTCTCCAGACCTCTTGGCCAGGCTGAGGCTTTGGCCCTGGGTGTCCCTCCAGCCTCAGGAGGTTCTGCTCCCAGAGGCTTCTGTGCTGCTGGAGTCCTCCAGCCCCATTCCATGCATCCTGCACCCTGGGAAGTGGCTGCCTTAGCTCAGCCTCTCACATGGCTCATTCTGGCATCCAGCTAAAGCTCCAGCTTTGAGAACTTTCAGCAGCTTTCACGTCTCCAGGACAAATTTAGATTTTTTCATGCTTTGCCACATTGCAGAGCAATTAAACATTAAACATCAGCAATATGGCAGAGACAAAACTACAGCTTCTGTCTTGGGGACAGACAGCATTTCCCCACTATTTCAAGATGTTTCACCATATCTGGCTCCTTCTTGGGCAAACAGGCCTCTGCCTCAGGGTCATGGGCAGCGGGTCTGTGGGCTGCTCTCTGGATCATCCCATCTGTGCACTTGGGTCAGAGCAGGTGCTCCCCTGCTCTGAGCACTGAGAGCTGGAAACAGGAGAGCCCAATGGGCTTCTCCCATTCCCTGCAATGGCTGGATGTGAGCTCTCCTAGGCACAGCCTGTGCTCAGGGCAAGGGAAGCTCAGTGTGGTGGTTCCACAGGCAGCGCCACCCTTGGGCAGGAGAGAGGGCAGGCAGGACCAGGTTGACAGGACGAGGGGGAATGGCCTCCATTGCCAGAGGGCAGGGGTAGATGGGATATTGGGAAGGAATTCCTGGCTGTGAGGGTGGGCAGGCCCTGGCACAGGTTGCCTAGAGAAGCTGTGGCTGTGGCTGCCTTGTTTCTGGAATGTCCAAGGCCATGTCGGACAAGGCTTGGAGCAACCTGGGCTGGTGGGAGGTGTCCCTGCCCATGGCAGGGGGCAGAGTGAGATGAGCTTTAAAGTCCCTTCCAACACAACCATTCAATCACTTGTGCAGTCCCTGGCTGTGGCAAGTTCTGCAGAAACCTCTCCACTCCTGTGACTGCTGAAAGATTCCCTTGTGCAATGGCAGAGAAGCACTGGGCAAGCCCCAGCACTGGGCAAGCCCCAGCCTGAGCCCACACACTGCTGACAGAAGGAGAGCCTGGGCAGCCCAGCTCTGTGACACTACATGGCTCCTGTACAGGTCCTGGAAGGGCCTGAGATGTTCCCTTCAAGTGGCCCATTCAAAGGTGATGAACTAGAGCAACACCTACACATGATCCCAGAGCTCGGGGCACAGCGGTGCATTTCCTACCCTGAGTATCCCAGCCCTCTCCAGCACTTGCCTCCCACCCTTTTTCCCATTCCACAGCTGCTACTGTTCCTCCATCTGGCTTTGAGAGGGCAGCATTTCCCTGAGGATAAAGAGACAGGGATTAATAAGTCCGTGTGGTCAAGGCAAAAATTCCACAAGGCAGTGAACACATTTTACAGCACGGAACTGTTACTGTCGATCCCCATCGACAATTATGCATGAGAATCACACACATTTGGGAGTCAGAGAACTTCTAAACTTCACCTCCACCAAAACCACGGGTTAGTTACGTCAGTCCTTCACACTTGGCTCTGACTACTATTTCTGAGAAGAAATTATTTAAAAATACAGCACATCCATGTATCTCAAAAGAACTTAAAAATCAGTGCAGGAAACGGGTTCTAAAGTGTCAATACACAGGGAGCTCTTTGTGACACATAATTATCAATTTGTGCAGTGACTGCATAATTAATACGTGGTCTCATCTCATTCTCTTTTAAATGTATTCCCACACTGCCTAGAAGTTGTTGGCTAATGAATTAAACAGTTTGATGTTGATGAATCACAATTTTGCCTATCAATATTAAAATATTGCCAGAGGTATGTTTTCCAGTTTGGGTCATGAAAGTTTAAATTGTACTACTGTCAGAAATGCTGTTTTCCCAAGCTTTGCTGCTAAATCAGAAGAGTCCCAATTTTGTTTTCAGATTTGGGGGTTTTGGACTATTTTTGTTTGCTTTCTTCCATTCAAGCAATGACAGGAACATAAGGTATCTTGCAAAACTTCAGACTTATCAATAATAGCATCTGAACCAGAGAAATCCAGTTGCTCAGGAAACCTCAAGCTGAAACTAGTTTGTTCCTTGGACTATGATTAATGTGGTAAGTGGGACCAGATGGTGAACGCTTTGAGAAGCCTCTTCTCTCCAAAGAAGTGTTAATTATCTCCAGAGCTACAGCAAAAGGATAACAGGGAAGAACAGGTCCCAGCCCAGTGTCAAAGCAACATGGAACAAAGGGCTCCTTGGCGAGGGCAGCCAAGAGGGCAGGGTCAGGTGGGATACTGGGAAGGAATTGGTGTCTGGGAGGGTGGGCAGGCCCTGGCACAGGTTGGGCAGAGAAGCTGTGGCTGCCCCATCCCTGGGAGTGTCCCAGGCCAGGTTGGACAGGGCTTGGAGCAGCCTGGGCTGGTGGGAGGTGTCCCTGCCCATGGCAGGGGGTGGGATGAGTTGGGCTTTGAGGTCCCTTTCAATCCAAATCATAATTCTATGAAAAGCCACCCCACAACAGCATGGGGAGGCAGAATCCAGCACATCTGCTCAGTGCTGGCAGCAATTTCCAGCCAAAGTTGCCTGCAGGGACAGGACCTGCAGCACCAGCACATCCCAGCACTGCCCTGGGGTGTCCCAGCCCCAGCTGCTGAAGCTCAAGCCACCTCTCTGCTTTATGGCCAATAAAGACGTTTCTTCCACACTCACAAGTCACACAAGCTTCCTTCCAAGACTCTGTCAATGGGGAAATGCCTGAGTAAAATCCACATGAGGCACAGAGCTGTGGACAAGCCCTTGGAAAGGGGAGAAGAGGGAGGTCTGAAGCAGCAGCTGGGGAGGAGCAGCAAAGGGCTGCAGAGCTCTGGATAATAAATCTGGGATTGCAGCCGGCTGGACTTGGACTGTGAGCCACACACAGGGGAGGAGGACAGGCAGAAAATCCCTGTAGGCCAGGGAAACTGGCTCCTGGGAGACTCAGCAAGGCCCAGGCTGCCCAGGGAGATGGAGAAGTGTGAGTAGCTAATGGGACCTGGGGCAAGAAAAAGATGCTGTGGGTGAGCTGAGCTCCCCCACTGCTTCAGTGGCCATTGAGGGCACACACTTGGCTGAGGGCAGAGATTCCACCACATCAGCTCTCTCAAAGCCAGACACTCAATTTCAGCAACTAAAGAGAAAACAAACACACCTAAAATTAAAAAAGACTACATGAAGGACATAGAGAGCATCACTTCTGCCTCTCTGAACAGCACTGCTGTTGTGGCAGGCAGAGACTTCTCAGAGGTACAAACCGAACAGCCTAAAAATGAGCCCAAGGTAAAGCAGATTTCAGTCCCACAGCAGTGAGAATGTGCTGTTTCATTACAGATTTCCTGTAGGGGAAAAAAACCCGCACAACTGCCTCATGAGGTAGCACAAATAAGGCCCTGGCAGCACTGTGAGCTCTCATGGCTCAGCAGCCTCAGCACCTGCAGGCTCTGGCTGCTGCCACTGCCACCACAGCCCAAGCGACGGCTGCGTGTGAAGGGCAGCCCAAGGGGACGTGCAGGGCCAGGGTCGGGTACTGATGGCACGTGCAGATCCATCAGGCTGACAGAGCACAGTCCACAGGGAACCAGGAAGCTCCTTGCAATGATTTAATTTAACACAGAAAGTGTGGGGTTATTTTACAAGCAGAAAGAATAAGTCTTAGAAGGAAGCGTGATGAGAGCTCTGTTGCTTCGGTAATTTCATGGCTGAAAAGGTCACATTGCAGAAAAGCCAGTTCTTTTAAAAACCCCTCCAGAGGTGAGGCTGGAGTGAGTGCCCAAGGAAAGTGGTTGTTAATGTACACTTAACCTCTGCACTGCTGAGAAGGTAATACCTGAGAGCAGCTGCATCACCAGCAGCCTTGAAAAACGAGAATTCATCTCCATGAAATGCCAGCTAAAACTGGAACAGTCCCATCAGCACTGCTGGGGCTGCAGGATTGGCCTGAAAACTCTAACAGGAAAACCTCTCCAGAAAGGCTGGAGAGGGATGTTTTGCAAGGGCAAGCAATGACAGGGAAGATTTAGACTGGAAATGAGGAAGAAATTCTTGGCTGTGAGGGTAGTGAGGCCCTGGCACAGGTGCCCAGAGAAGCTGTGGCTGCCCCATCCCTGGGAGTGTCCCAGGCCAGGTTGGACAGGGCTTGGAGCAGCCTGGGCTGGTGGGAGGTGTCCCTGCCCTTGGCAGGGGGTGGAACTGGTTAAGCTTTAAGATTTCTTCCCACCCAAACCATGCTGTGATTCTGTGATCTGAAAAAAGTCAGTCTCTGTTTCACAAACCTGGCTCTCTGTCCCCTGCCATGCACTGGAAGGCAGACAAAGCTCCCAGCTTACACAGCACAACACCCAGCAGAGCTGAAGCCCCTCAACACAGACTTGGGTGGTATTTCCTACTCAGCTGTGACTCCAGCCACCAGCCCAGCCCTGCATGTGGCTCCACTGGCTTCCTTTCCAGAGAGATAAGGAACATTTGCCTCCTCAGAGCACAGTGAGGATGTCAATGATCTCTACAACTTTTGGGCATAACAAAACACCGAATACTGCAAGAAAAATGAACACCCGAAGGACATGTCAGCAGTCCATTTGGTTACAGCCTGGTCCCCCTGCCCAGGGAGGGGTTTGGAGCAGGAGCACAGCTCTGGACACTGCAGACAGGAGCTGCCAGCAGAGCCACCAGGAGGGATCATCAGAGCAAGAGACAGGGAGAAACCACACCAGTGCCAGGGCTGTGAGGGGCTGCAAAAGCCTCCAGCAAGATGCTGTTCCACAGGGACACCAACCAAGTCATGCTCCAACTGCTTCCAAGGAAAGAGCCATCTCACTGCTGGGATGAGGGGAGAGTTGCATCTCCTGGACAAACTGCTACACAAAGGGAAGAAACGGTGGGGCCTCATTCCGCTGGAGCTGTCTTTGGCACGGGCACCCTGCCACACACTCCTGGTGTGTCCTGCCCATCCAGCAGGGCAGGAGCTTTCCTAAAGCCCTGGAGTTCAGATTCCCCATATAATTTGGCACACAGGAAAGTTTGCCAGTTGTGGATGAGTGATGACTGAACAATTCATCCTGCTGTGCTTCTCAGCCACTGTTCAAAGGGATTGTCAATATTAATGTCAAGGATCACTAAACCCAAGGAAAGAGGGGAAACAATGCAAAGTCACGGTACAGACACCTCTACTGACAGTTCCTAGAGTCACACAATTGTTAAGTTTGGAGAAAGACCTCCAAGATCACCAAGTCCAACCATCAACCCACTACCACCATGTTCACCACTAAACCATGTCCTTAAATTTGAGTCCCAACAGCTCTGCACCCATGGGAATAACACCCCAGGCAGCCAGTTCTGTGTTTGCCATCCTACCTGAGTTTGTCAAGTTTTAGCTCTTACTGACTAGCTTTTGCTAGACTTTATCTCTGCTGGATTAAAAGAGCTGTTTATATTTCTGGCTGCCAGCTCTGCAAACCTCTCCAAGGCTCTGTCAACTGAGCCAAGTCTCTTCCTGGGAACAGGGGAAGCATGAGCTCCAAATAATAGACTTCATATGCTAAACTTAATCTTCAGTGACACCTGTGCAAACAAAACACCTTCGAAGGCATCACTAAAATACAATTGACTGACCACATGAGCAGAAACCACTGGAGATGCAGGAGAGAGCTCAGCTCACTGCTTCTGTGGCTCAGGGTCTGCAGGGGCCACAGAGGGAAAAGGGAGCTCAGACAGGTTCTTGTGCCACCTGGATATGGGACAACTACCCATGGGCAATAAGTATCTCTAAAAAATGTCCTTTTAGCATCTTAGTGCACCCAATTCCCTGATCAAGTGGTCCAGCAAGGATGTGGGACCTTGTGGTGGCACCTGAATGTGAGGGTCCCATGGGGACAGCACAGCAGTGTCACCCCCTGCAGAGTATGAGGGGACAGGGCACAGGACAGGATGGGAAGCTCTGTCAGGGCAATTCCCCAGACTCCTCACTCCCCATTTGGCCCTGGCAGCTGACAGGCAAACCCTGCAGTTCCCAGCGTGCCTCCACTGGGGCTCACAACTCACCTGCAGCCTCCCCCCAGCACACTCAGCATCTCTCCTGCACTGATTCCCAGGTACTTACTCAGAAAAGTGCAGTGTAGCCAATTATTTTGTGTTTGTGGCTCTGTGAAACACATTGTTCAATTGACAAATTGACCAGGAAAACAAGCAAGGAGCTTCCCCCCCTCCCTGCACCTCAGAGCTCCAGCTCAGCTCTCCTGCAGCAAGGAGAGGAGCCTTTGAACAGGGAGTGAAGTGTCACCCAGACCTAGAAGAAATCTTAATTGGATATAAGTAAAGATTTTGTATATTCAGTGTAAAGGAGCCTAAGCCACTTAGAAAAGGATCAAACAAATCCGCTGAAGTGGGACGGTATCGTTTGATCAGCACTCGGTGCCTTCAAACTCAGTCGAGATTTTTCCCTCTGGTAGGGGAGAGATGATCCAGTTAAACTGCAGGTTTGGAGCCTGTTGTGCTGCTGTGCAAGCAGCAGAGCATTATTCCCACGGCAGGAATTACCAGCCTCCTATGCAAACCTCATCTAACAAAAGGTTCCTGTCGTTTGGAATTCAGAGCAGGGGGATAAACTGCAGCTTGTGAAGGACGAAAGACTGGGGTCAGCAGGCTCAGGACCTCAGAAACAGGGCAGTGCTCCCTCCCCTTTCCTCACACAGGATAAAGGAGGAACAGAAGCCCCTCTCTGCCTGTGCAGAATTAAATGCACTGACTGACCTAGAGGCAGATTTTGTTAGACACCATCTGCTTGGACACTGACAGGAGATACCACAGAGCATTTATTTCTGCCTTCCAGCCCAGTACCCCTCCCATCTGCACAGACAGAAACAGCCTTGCCCTGCAGAGCTCAGGCTGTTCATTGATTTATTTTCACATACGCTGAGCTTGCAGCTCACCGGAGTGTTTGTTTCAGGAATGCCCTTGATCCTGCCCCAGCCAGGCCCTCTCCAGCCTCAGCAGTCTCAGCTTCCCAGACGGAGAGTGAGAAGGAACTTACAAACTCCCACACAAGCACAGGGCATCATTTTGGAGTAAGCAAGGGTCACTGCTCTCTCCTGATGTGCCTCATACAGGAACTCAGACCAAGCACCCCTGTGGAGACAACCTGCAGAGCCACTCTCTGTGCCAGCCCCACTTTTCCTCACCATCGGCTCTTGGAGGAGCTGCTGGCAGGGCAGAGCAGTGAGAGAGGTCTCCAGGTGGAGATAAAGCCAGCAGGGCAGTGCTGGTGACATTGCTGTGGTTCACAGTCACCCTTTCACCTGCAGGACCCTCACAGAGCCCCCTGAGCTGGGTGAGAGGCCCTTTCTCTGTGGCAAAGGCTGCCTGGGGCAGGTTCTCAGAGGCTCAGCAGAGATTTCCCTCCCCAGCCATACAGGACCATGTGCCTAGATCCCAATAAATCAGTTAATTTTCCAGAAATGCTCCATGTTTGTCTGTCTGGGCAGGATGTCTGATCCCCTGTGCCATTATGGTGAGTTTCTTCTGGAGGCCTTTCCAAGAGAGAGAGGAAAACACTTTTCCTCATGGTAACAGCAACCAGCCACTGACACAGGATGCACCAAAGTGACAGTCAGCATCTGAGTCAACATAGGGCCAAGTTAGTGATTGCTCTTTAAACCAAACTGCAAAATTTAAATTAATGGAGACAGAACTTCATCATCAACTTCTACAAAACCGGTGTCCTGCACATCAGGGTGAAGACCACTTCTGGAGACAGCAGGGCTGTTCTGGGAGGATGGAGGCCAGGGGCAGCCTCTGCATCTGAGCACAGACTGAATCTGGTGAGAAGTGTCACATTATGGCTCTGCAGGCAGAAAGTTGTTTCCAAAAAAACAGCATTTTGCCCACAGTGGGCTGTCAGTTTGCCCAGGCTGGGACAGTGCTCTGCTTTGTCAGTGAGTCAAGGTGGATGAAGATACCTGAGGCTGAGGTTAGTTCTTTTTGGTTCAGAGGTGAGATCTGCAAAGCAGCAGCAGCACCAGAAAAGTTCCCACACCAGCCTTAAGCAGGGTCTTGGCACAGCCAGGGAGCTGCATTTTCTGCCCCTTTTCTTTGACCCCATCCAGACTATTCTATAGTCACTCCATGCAAACAGCCCCACCAGCATTCCCAAGGCAGGGTAAACATGAGGTCCCACAGACCATACCATTAATTCTCCTTAGCCTTGGGACCAGAACTCTGCTGTTTCCCTGTGCCTCCCTTGTGCTCCCAACAGAACCAGATGGCACCAATCTGTGCCAGTCTGGTGCAGTCTGATCGTGGGTTCACATCAATAGGAGTGGAAAGTTCTAAAGGATTTCCAAAACATCAGTTCAGTGGCTGTGTCTGCTCCTTGCATGTTCTTGCTTTGCACCTGTTCTCCTAACAAAAGACCTTCCACAAAACCAGGGTAAAACACTTTTAAGTGACAAATGACTTTCCTAAGCTCTTAGTCTTTACAGAAGTTAACATAAATCAGACAATAACAATGATTATTCGTACCCTTAAAATGTGTTGTGTTTTAAATCCTTTCTTCACTGAAATACCAACAAGGAGGGGGAAAAAAGGCATCTCAAATAGCTGTGTCCCCAGTGCAGGTGTCTCACTGGCCTCTGCAAATTTTGGGTTTTGTTTGTTTATTCCATATGTGTTTATAATCACAATCATTTTCATATGTTTGCAAAATAATTTCAGGGAATGGGTAGGAATTATGAACAAAAGCTGCTGTGGACTGAAGAGAATTGTCCTTCCAAGGATTCTGGGGCCACGCAGCTGGATAGTCCCTGGCATGGAGTGGGTTCCCATGGCACCATATGCAGCTAGTTTTCCACCAAGAGGAGTCAGAAGACAAGCCCCATTCCAGCAGATGACAGAGGAACAATAATTCCTGCCTTCGTTAGCAGAAACAATGGAGGAATGCCAAGATATCCAACCCTGGACCAGCAATAAGGATGTCTGGCAGGGTATCACCACTGAACAGTGACTTTCCCTGCCTAAAAATCTCCATCATTTCAAATAACAGCAGAGAGTTTTCTCAATAATGAGCTCAAGGACAATTAGCTGGAATCATCCAGTGAAAACCAAGATACCTCAAAGGGAGTGTTATGGCTTGCCATAAAAGTATATGCACCTCATTTGTTCCACTCTGACTCGTGTCAGGGGCAGAGGCAGCGCAGTCCGAGGGCTCGGGTTTGCTGCTGCTCCCATTAACGTTTCACCAGCCTCATCGAAATATGAGCAGCAGTTATTATTAGTCCTGTTACAGCAGCAGTAACACACTCCAAATTAGCTAATCATTATTTAAAAGTTCATTAAAAATACAGCTAAAACCTCTTTAGTGAACTCCCTGGTGTTCCTGGAAGGAGGAGTTCTTGGTGCTGGTTCTGGCCCCTCCTGCCCCCCAGCACTCCACACCACACTCCATTAACTGCAAGGTCATGGGTGGGTCGCACCACCCAGCAGGGACGTTTAGTGAATCCTTTGCTTAAGCTAATGAGGAAGGTTAAACTGCAGCCAAAACAAACTCTGGCAGCACAGGTTTGTTCTGTCCACACACAGGAGTGTCAGTCACTGCCCCAGGACAAACCAGTGCCCCAGCTCAAAGCCAATGCTGGGATGAGACCTCCTGGTCAGCACAGAGCCCACATTGCTCTCTGAGCAAAGGCAGAATTAAAGCTAAAGAGATATTGGCTGGTTAATCAGTGAGGGAAAATGTCAAGAACAGCTGAGCCATTATAAAATACTGGGGAAGATGCTCAGGGAAGGAGGAGGTACCCGGGAAGCGACAGCCAGAGGTGCCAGCTGGCCCAGAGCCCTGCCCACCATCCCCATCCTGATTTCTGCTGGAAGCAGGGAAGTGTCCTGCATGTGACACTGCTCTCACGGGACGACGCCAAGAGTGGCTGGGGTGAGGGCAGGCACCCTCCAGACCCCACTGTGAATCTGCTCCTCAGTGCTGAGCACAGGTAGGGCTGGGACACAGCTCTCCCCAGGCTCTGGGCTGCTCATCCCTGCCCTCCACAGCCCCACAGCAGGGGGGGAAACTGGGACAGCACAGGAGAACACGGACATCCCTGGCCTGGCAGAGTGACAGGCACCAGTCAGCTCCCTGCCCTCTGGGAACCCTCGGGGATTTATCCACCATTAATGGCAGGTAACAATTAAACAACCATCTGATGTTGTTGGATGAGAACAGGAGCTCAGATGGTTTCTCCCAGGGCACTCCAGGGTTGTATCTCCCACCTGAGCTCATCGTTGGAATAATTAAGAGTTTGTTTTGGTTCAGAACCTTCCAAATACAACATACTTCTAGTTTTGGCCCAGCAGTTTTGGCATCAGCATTTCCAAAAACACACTCTTGTAAACCAGCCCGTCACATCCCAAGCAGAGTCGCCTGGAGGAACCCTCTCCAATCCCAGCTTGGGCTGCCAGTGTGGCCCTGGGCTATCCACAAATGCAGGCAGAGGGGATAAATTCAAATTTTATCTTTTAAGAAATTCAAACTATCTCGTACCATCAATATCAAAGCAACTGGATGCAAATTTGATTTTCAATACATATTTTCTTATGGAAAACAACTCTAAAGGGATGACTGAATTACTTCTCATTCCAGCTTGGATTTATGACTTTCTCAAACCTCACAGGGATGCCTTTGTCTGCCTCTGGTTTTTTCACCCTTTCAAGATCAGTAAACTTCTTTAGTCCAAGTTTATGGGCAAATGCCAAGGGTGCAGCATTTTCAGTGTTTTACAGCAAAATATCTGTAACAAGCAGCAGGACTGCCCAAAGTCTCTGAGCAGAACTACAAGTATTGAAGTAATCCATCACAATCTGCAGCCCACAAGAACATTTGATCCAAGCCCACGTGAGGCCTCAGGCCAGTCAATGACCCAGACACAGCCACAGCTCAGCCATGCGCCGTCATTCCCATGGCATTGCATCCAGGGATGCACCAGCTGTTCCCTCTGCACTCACCTGCCCCAGCACTGGCACTAGGTGGCAACTTAAGGCACAAGATTTATTTCTTGGCTCATATGTAGCAGGAAAAGATGAGGCTGTGCAGAATAACAGGCCCAGCAACAGTGACTTTGTTTCATCCCTTTATTAGAATATTAGAAGTAAAGTGGCGGCTTCCCCAAAAATGAAGAACAAGTCATGGAAAGTCAGCTCTCCCCAGGACAGCTGGAGGCCCTGCCCAGGGCTCACTGCTGATGCCCAGGTACCAGCAGCCCAGTTCCCATGCCAGGGAGCCTCAGAGACTACAGGTGACACTGACAGAGCAGGTGACACAGTCAGTGCCTGGAGTGTTCTGTCTCTCCCACCCATCACCAGTCTTGGCAGGTCTGAGTCTCCTCTCACCAGGAAAGGAGCTGGGGAACACCTCACATGGCTCAGTGGAACCACCAAACATAAAACAGCATTTCAGAGGGGATTTGTTTTCTTAGCACATTTCTATGGGAAAGATGTATTTGAAATTACTTTGGTATGGGCAAGAACAGTGGGAAAGGTGAGAACTGAAGATGTCCCAGACAGAACAACAACAAAAACAAGAACAACAACAAAAACCCACACCAACCAAAGCAACCAAAACACCCCACCAAACGACGTGGTGGTCATCCCACTTGTGAAAGGAGCCCATTGTCAGGGGAACAGCTCTAACTATACTTGCTAAAATACAGAAACTTTCCCTTTTTCACCACCTTATTGATTCTGAGTAGTGGTAAAGACAAATGACACTTATACTAAATTTAAAGCAAAGGCAGAGATACCAAAGAGAGAAAAGTAAATCTTTTTGAAAGGAGAAAAAAAACCCCAACAGGTGAGATGAAAAAGAGCTGTTAAAGACAATTTCTTTGTTCACATCAAACAGTCACACTCCCCATAAAGGTAATTTGGGAAAGCAGAAGGAAACACCAGCTCCTCGGGCTCACTCTATTAACTCTTGAGTGTTTTTATAGCAGTAGCAGACACGGCCTTGCAGCCCAGGGAGACGGGGAAGGGGCTCAGTGTGAAGAGCCACAGATATTTCATGGCAGCTGTTGGTGAGGAGGGCCTGGGGAGAAGCTGCTCCCTGTCTAGGCTGTACAGTTGGGGCAGCAGGAGGTCAATGCCCCAAAATGATGGGGGGCAGCAGGGTGGGCTGTGGGTGGTCTCCCCATCGCTGCCCCTCAGCCTTGGCAAAGGGAAGCACCACAACTCACAGAAGCTCCTGCCTGGGGCCACAGTCTATGGATGCTCCAATGATCCAGCACAGTAGGGCCTCAACCTCCCTGTGACACCTCGTGGAATACCCTGCACTGCTTGAGCTGGACCTCAGCAGGGCACTGGGAATGGACTGAGAGCTCCAGCCCCTCCACCCTCCTGCTGGCACTGCCAGGCCATCCCAGGTTTCTGTAGGCTTTGCTGTGCTCCAGAGCATCCAGCTGTGCACAGCTGATAAACCAAGGGCTGTCACACCCCCCGGGTGGGATAAAGAAGATTTAATGTAAAAATATGCTATAAGTGTTGTGGATTCCCTTCCTCTCTTCTTTTTTTTATCTCCTTCAAAGCATCAGTACATGTTTGGGAACTGGAAGGTGTTTGCCTGGGTCAGAACAGGACTGGCTTTTACTATTTCACCATGCAATGATAGAATCCAGCAGAAAAACCCCTGCTTACTCCATCCCTAGTTCCTCTAAATAAATAAACACACACACCCCTAGCATACAACCCTTTCCAAAGCTCTGCTCAACTCCAATCCACTCCTTTTTACAAAAACATTGAGCTTTTTGATTTTGTTTAAGGAATTGCTTGTGTTTGGGTTCTCCAAAGGCCCCCTCCATCCCAGCCATCTGAGGAGAAGGACAGGGAGAAAGCACTGAGGGCACTATCCTAGGGCTTGGGCTGCCAAGGCAAGGTTGTTGTCAGAGCTGGACCGCACTTCCTGCAGCCTTGGAGACACAACAAGCCCCCTGGAATTCTCCTCAAGGCCCTAGCAAAGGGGAGAGAGGGAGCTTGCTGAAAGAGAAATCCTGGGCAGCTCCAATATGAAGACTGCTGGGTGAAAGAAAACCATCATGATGGAGCATCCCCTCAGCATCCACCACTCTCTGCACTTGGCATTGCCACTGTGAATGGCAATGAGGATTTTATCCTAAGGGACAGTCACTGACCCCTGTTCCATCCACAAATGCACTTTGTGTGAAGAAGGAAAATGCCTGAAGAATTGCAAATGCCTTTTGAGCAGATCCTCACAAGAGTCTATCAAGGACATTTAATTTGGCTCACAGTTATTATTGACGTCCGAACCAAATGGGAAGAGCAACTGAGGCACCAGCAGGTCCCTCCCTGGTGGAGCATCCACATGCTGACCTGGACTGTGGAGGGATGGATGGACAGCACAGAGAGCAGGGGTGGCTTCCTGGGCAGGGGAAACTTGGAGCCACCAAGCCAACACAGCCCAGTGCAGTTTAGCCACTCCAGAAGAAATGCCTGGAGAAGTCCAGCAGCTGGAGCCAGCCATTTGGTAAGCACAAGTCCAACAGCAGAGTGTCACAAGCTGACTGTCACCAATGTTTAATTGTGTTATAAAGGGGCCCCAGGACCAATATTTAACCCTTGTAAGGTTTCCTGGGATGAACCCTCTGAGATGCTTCTTGTTTGACTACCCTCCTTCCTGCCCTGTTCAGGCCAGAGGTTGCTTTAGGGAGAGAGGAACAGGACTCAAGTCCACTGGGAATTGGAACCACTACAATGGGGCAGGCACTCACACCTCTGGGAATTCCAACATGGGGCAGGCACTTGCACCTCTGGGAATTCTGACACAGGCACTCACACCTCTGGGAATTCTGACACAGGGCAGGCACTCACACCTCTGGGAATTCTGACACAGGGCAGGCACTCACACTTCTGGGAATTCCAACATGGGGCAGGCACTTGCACCTCTGGGAATTCCAACATGGGGCAGGCACTCACACCTCTGGGAATTCCAACATGGGGCAGGCACTCGCACCTCTGGGAATTCTGACACAGGGCAGGCACTCACACCTCTGGGAATTCTGACACAGGGCAGGCACTCACACCTCTGGGAATTCCAACATGGGGTAGGCACTTGCACCTCTGGGAATTCTGACACAGGCACTCACACTGCTGCCAACTGGGTACACCATGTCCTGACAATGTCAGCACAGAATTAATAACCTTCCTCTGCTTCCAAATGAGAAAGAGAATCCCAGCTCCAGCTCTCCTATATTGCAGGAATTTTTTAAGCTCGGTTTATTGCAGCCTGTCAAGATGCTCTCTGTGATTTGTACCCCACTTCATCACTCAGAAGCACAACAGGCACCCTCCCAGCCAAGCTTGACTGGTTATTTGTTCAGTTAATGTGAGGGAGTAATGGGGACAGAAAAGACACTTGTGCCCCATATTTATCTATGACATCAGAAAAAATAAACAAATGTATTTCAACCCTGTTTAAGAAGCAGCACTGAGACTCCACAGAACTCCAGACAGAAGTTCATCCAGAAAGAAAAAAGGAACAAAAATGTGTTCTAAAGTAGAGGTGCTCCTGTTGTGCTCTGCAGCACCATTTTTAACCAGAGACTACTCCAGTTGTGGTGTCAGACACAGCCACTGCCTCAGGAGTCCAGAAGGTCCCCAGCACCACACTGGCCAGGCACTGCAGAGCATCCCACCAGAAGTGCCACCAGCCCAAGAGCCGTGGTGTCCCCCAGCCCTGCTCTGCTCTGCTGACAGTTTTTGTGACCTGCTGCCACAGGACCATTGGATCAGCCTGAACCCAGGCTGGATGGGTTGCAGTGAGAAGCCTTCTGAGAAACCCACAACTGATTTCTTTTCTTTCAAGAACAACTTTTACTGTAACCACAAAATAAGTGTTCTTTAAGCATTTGCTTTCCACTCATCTGCTGTAAGTGCTTTCAACACAACAAAAACACTGAACACATGTACTTGACTTTAAATTTTCTCTGGTTTCAGTGAACTGTACAACAAAGAACAAACTTGCAGGGAAGGAAATGTTCCCTTGGAGGCTGTTCACACACACCCATCCAGAGCAGCAGCACCTCCCTGTTTGCACCCACCTGTCCATGACAGAGCCACCCTCTGGGGCTGCCATCCATCCCTGGCACAGGCAGAACTGCTTCAGGGCCCTCATCATCTTCCCAGAAGAGAGCCTATCCTGGTCAGCCTTAGGGATGGAGTCTCTTCCTTCCTATAACCTGCCCTTTCATCCCAGCAAAGCAGGCAAATGCCTTTCAGCTGCAGGGAGGGTGGACTCAGTGGGCTCACCCTGGCACTGCTCCTGGCCCAGCCTCATCCAGAAAACCAGGTGCAGCCCCTCCTTCCTCCTCATGGCCCCATTTCCTCCTGAGCCCCAGCCAGGGGAGTTTCACTCCGGTGGCTGATGGGCTGCTCCGCAGTGGGGAAGGTGACTCCCATCACCCTCCTCTCCTGCTGCAGTTGGCACAGCTCCTTGAATGGCACCAGGTTCCATCACCCTGGGGCAAGGCACAGGCAGTGTGAAACCCTTGGAGAGAAAGGACATGCAAGTTTTGTATCTGGAAGATCCCTCCAGCATCACTTGTGTTTCCCCTGGCAGGGCTCAGCTCCCAAAGGCGTTGCTGTCCCTTCCTCTGCAGGGGTCTGTGTGACTCCCGTTCCCTTACTCCAGGCTGAATCCCAGAAACACAGAATTGCCTGGATGGGACAGGACCCTGGGGAGTCTCTGCCCTGGTCCCTGCTCAGGGCCTGGACCAGGTCACTCAGGGCCTTACCCCCTTAACTCTCACAAACCTCCACGGACGGAGGTGCCACAGGCTGTCCTCCCTGCTCCACTCCCACAGGGGAGGCTTCTCCCCACTTCCAGCCCAAGCCACTCCATCAGCAGCTGGAGAGGCAGCAGGACCAGGGTCCTACCTCTCCCATGCCTCATCCAGAGCCCTGGCACAAAATACAGAGGCACAATAACCTGTTCATCTCCCTAATGTTCCAGGAAGCTTCAGCCCCAACAACAAATTACCCAGATCTGTCCTCTGAGACAGCAACAGGACATCAGCCCAGGCACAGATTAGACTCCACCTATTTGGAAATTCTGTAGCATTTTAGGACTTTAAGGGTCAGACAATTTCTTAGGGATGAACACTCCTAAATAATGAAGATGAATAATAGAGCACTTCAAAAGAATGAGTGTTTAAGAGCTGTGTAATTACTGCCCTCAGCAGTGTGAGCACAGAGCTGGTGGTGCATATCGCACCCTGAAATAATTCCAGAGGACCACATCATTTCCAGGGTAACTGGAAAAAGGGATTGCTGTGCCAGTAAGCTGATGACAACAGAGTGGTGACATCCTGTGTATCTCACCTAACTTTTCCTGCCTGGTAGCCAAGGAAGGTCTCTTTTAGGAGACTGAAATGATCCAATGGCATGTCCCAACACTGAGCCAGTTGAGTTCTGATTCTGTGTACACAAACGAATTTATGGAAAAAAAAATATGGAAAACTGTGGTACCTTAAAGGGTGGCCCAAAATCAAAGATTGTTTTTTCCCACTGGCCTCCAAACTCCCCTCATATCTCTGTCAGAGGTACCCAGGGGTGCCCTCACCTGCCTCTGTCTGGGCAGGTCCTTGGCAGCCCCAGAGACTCGGACAGCAGAGAGCTCCTGACCCAGACCTCAAGCTCACAGTTTCATGGTGGGACTGCTCCAAGGAAGCACCTTCTGGGTGTCTGCAGCTTCCTTGTGCTGTTGGGAAGGGCAGTGCCAGCTCTCCCAGGATGTGCTGTCTCACACTGAGCAGGATGTGCCCATTTGTGCAGTTTCTCCATCCCAAGACCCCTCAGTGCCCTGCAGGGACCTCACCTTTGGCTGGGGTCTCTGTTGCCATCTGTTTATCAGATTTCCATGAAAATGCCTCTGGAAATCCCAGCGTGCAGCAAACACAGCTCCCACACAATCACATCCTCTGCCCAGCTGGGGACATCCCAGAGGAGCTGACTCCATGCTGCCTCGGGACCTGGCAGTCCTCAACATCTGGGATGTGTCACTTGCAAGTGCTTCTGTGTTCTTACAGTTTCCAGGAGATAAAAAGAAAACAAAAATCCCCTAAACAACCAACCAACCAAAACCCAAATGAAAAAGACCAAGGAAGTTGTCAGCAGTGTCTGTCAATATTGAGTGACCTTTGCATCGGACATGGAAAGGGAGATTCACATCCCCACTGCAAGTCCAGTCCCATCTGAAGTTCCTGAGGGTGGTGCTCCTCAGGATGCTCTGGAGCATCATTTGCCTCTCAACAGGAAGTTTTTCTTCTATTAATTTTCCCCCACTGAAAAAAAAGAAAAAAACAAAACCCACAAAACCAGAACTAGACCATGATAAATCTGTGTATTTCTGTGAAAACAAGGTTTAGTTTGGAAATTCCCTATTAGCTCTCTGTGGTGGCTTGCAGGACTGCAAGAGCCGAGTGCATGCTGCAGTGAGGAATGCTGGTGGGCTGGAATGTCCAGCTTTTTCTGCCTTAGGATGCCCTGGAATATGACAAGACAAAAGCCATCACATACCCACATCTGGTCACCTCACAGACCCTGTGGGCAGCATGCCAGGCTGCCTGAGCTCCCCAGGAGGCTGCTGGGGCAGAGGATGCTGCATCCCATCAGCCTCTCCTGGCCCCCTGACTGGCCACCAGCTCCTCAGTGCCTACAGACACATTTCCTGACCTTTGTCAACCTATGAAGAAAATAATTCCCAATATGAATCCTGTAGTGAGTCACTGACCCCTGAGCAGGGTCGTGCCATGGGGCCACCCATTGAGGAAGACACCAAAGCATCCCAGAGGGCAAGGAACCCATCCATGGTCCCAGCTGGCATGGGATGCTTGTGCAGCACCCACCAGGAACTGAGGGTTAGGTGCTGTTTCTGGGCCAGAGTTGCCTTCAGTTTTACAGCTGAGATGGTTTACATGATTGTTCGGTAAGCCCCAAGTTCTCGGTCTTATAACAAGTCACTTTTACTTGTTACGATGATATTCCTCTAAACCCTTTATGAATGGGACACCACTAAAGCCACCCATGACTCTGCAGCTCTGGTCCACCAAGAGGAACACTCCTGGTGCCATCCAGATGGCTCACTCTGCTCCACAGACCTTCCAGGTTTTTGTCCCAAATCTGATTCGCAACTTCAGCAAATTTCACCCCATGAAAGCTGAATTTCCAACCAACACTGAGCTGACATTTAGCAGGAACTTACCTTGATAATTAATTAAAAGGGTACAGAAAGGAACCAGCAAAGGGAAAGCAGCTTTGGTCTGTTCGTGGAAGCCTGAAATTGGAGCCATTGAATGAGGGAATAACGTGATAATTATGTGGAATGAAATCCTGAGCATGGATGGGCTCTGTGCAGCAGGAGCTTGGAGTGTGTTGGTGTAACAGGGTTTTTGGCAGGAGCACAGACAGATTTGGGATGCCAGAAGGAATCTGCAGCCTCAGCCATTCCTGTACCTCACACATCTGGGTCACAGACTGGCCCTGCCCATCTGTGTCACAGACCTGAGTGCCACCTGCTTGCTCTGAGAAAGGTCAGTTCTCCTGAACTTCTCCAGGGGAGTCACTCTGGACTGCAGGAAGAGGGGATGGGTCTGTGGACTCAATGTCCACTAAACACTTTATTGAAAAGTAATTTATTTGGGGCTCATCATCTTCCTGAATTCAAACCCCAGTCACACTGCACAGCAAGACAAGGGAAGAGCACTAAGTACCGTTACTATAATCCACAGGAAATCCAGGCTGTGTGCAGAGCCAGAAGGATCCCCACTCAGGCATTGTGAGAATGACAGTGATGAGTCCAACTCCTGATCAAATCCCATGGTTTTTCCCCTGGAACTCTCCACTCAGCGTGGCACTCTGTGCACTGGATGGTCTGTCCCAGGGTCCATGGGCCCAGCCCAGCACTGAATTTGTCACACAGGCACAAGTGCTGGATGCCAAGCTCGAGATCCCTTGCCGACACCCCAGGGTAAATCCTGGCTCTGCAGCATGAGAGGAGACCCAAAAGGTGAGGCTCCTGGCTCAGCTCAGCTCAGCCTCCATGGGTTGCCTTGTCCTGGGGAGATGTTGTCTCTGCTGGTATGGACAAGCCATGGGCTGCCTGGGCTGAAATCCAGAACAGGGGCCAATGCTGGGACTGGCTTCCCCCAGGGAGGACTGGGGGCCAGGGGGAGCCTCGTCCAGGCAGCCCCAGCTCCTGGCACAGCCCCTGAGAGGCCAGTCCAGCTGACAAAACACACTCCCTGTAGCTGGGATCTGTTCTCCTGAAGATGTGTTAAGCCTGGCTGATTCACTGAGGTTCTGAGGACGTTCTAATTATATCTGTGAGCCAGATGGGATGCTGACAAGGGAGAAAAGAAAAAGAAAAAAACCAAAAAACCCTCTTGGTCTTCTTTGAGGAGCAAGACGAGATGGGTAGAGCTGCTGCTATGTTGGGTTGGGGCAGCATGAGAGGGGACAGTCCCATGCCAGTCCTCAGCTATCCCCCTGCTCCAGGCTGTCCCCTTAGGGCGGACATTGTACCAAAGCTCCTGGCACAGTGCTTGGTGCTTTGCCTGTTCCATGGTACTCCTGGCACATGGTGCTGGAGCTGGAGCAGCCTGTGGTGCCACCACCCAGTATGACCCAAACTACCCACCTGGTGCAGAGGAGGTGGACTCTATGGAGCAGAACCTGGTGCCCCAGGGCTT
This sequence comes from Sakesphorus luctuosus, assembly GCA_013396695.1. NCBI lineage: Eukaryota > Metazoa > Chordata > Aves > Passeriformes > Thamnophilidae > Sakesphorus > Sakesphorus luctuosus. Next base: position 169,126 of record VWZD01005964.1, read on the forward strand.
TCCCCCAGGGGCAGACAGGGCTCTCTCTCTGCCTAAAGCCCGTGCCATCACCCAGCACCAAGGGGCAATGCTGGGCAGCTCTCCTGCAACATCAGTGTCTGAAGCAGCTGGTCATCCTGGGCCAGTGGCACCAGCGGCCATGAGCTGGGGTTGGGGCTGGGCACAGCTCACTGCTCCCACTCAGAGACACAGGGAGCCTCCACCACCACCTGCCACAGTGCCCAGCCTGACCCCACACAGCACAGCTGGCTGCAGAGACCCTGGGTGGCACAGGGACCCTCCGTGGGCACAGACCTCAGGCAGCATGGGGACCTTCTGTGGGCACACACCCTGGGGAGCACGGAGACCCTCTGTCGGCATGGATGCCCCCAGATGGCACAGGGTCCTGCACTCACACTAACCACCAGCCTCTCTGGATCAACCAGCCTGCCAGTAACAATCCCACGGATCAACCAACATGCCCACGCCATTGTAGGAAAACATTTATTTGTTCAGGTGATAGAAGCTACCATGTTTACAGCTCGTGATCTCACCACTGGTGACACACACCATGGCGTGGGATTGCAGCTGTTGCCACCAGATTTTGCGTCATAATTTTGAGTTATAAAAAACTTGGACACCAGAAAAAAGGTATTTTAGACTTCAAGTGGCAGATGGGAGATGGGCAACCTGTGAGGGGGGAAGACAGTTTATCGAGGCAGCTGACCTCGACGAGGCCTCGGCTGCAGCTTCAAGTAAAGGTTTCAGTGGGGTGAGTGCGGCACGACGCGTCAGTCCTTGGAGAGTTGGAACCGTATCGTTTTCTGCCGAGTAGGAACATCGGCGGCAGCGTTTTCAGGGAGTGGAGAAGGGCTGGTGTCCTGCAGAGAGGCCACAGCTTCTGCGCAAAGAGACAGAACAGAGACAGTGAGGGCACGAGGGACAGCATCAGCCCTTCCTGTGGCTGCAGCCACACCGATGTGGGACCACATGGACAGCTCTGGAGCTGCCCAGGGCCACTCTGGTGGGCATGATACCCTCTGATGGTCCCAGGAGCTGCTGCATGGCCATTCCGAGCATGGCCTCATGCCAAGGGTCCCAGGAGCTGCCACGGGGCCAGCCTGGGCAGGGAGCAGCAGCACAGCCTGCCCTCGGCCCCAGCACCCACTGTCTCGGTGGCACCAGCACCATGGGGGCTGGGGCATGACAGAGAGTGTGCTGGCAGCTAACAGGAGACAGGGCTGATGGGAGACTGGGCTAAGGGGAGACAGGGCTAAGGGGAAACTGGGCTAATGGGAGACAGGGCTAAGGGGAGATGGGGCTCGGGGCAGACTGGGCTAATGGGAGACTGGGCTGATGGGAGACTGGGCTAAGGGGAGACAGGGATAATGTTATACAGTGTCTCCAGCCCACAGCTCAGCCAACACCTTCAGCACCACTGAGGAATGCTGGCACAGTGCTGCCGCTGCTGCTGCTGCAGGGAAAATCCAACTAACAAAACAACTCCCAAACCCCCCAACAGAACCAGCAAAGCTCATTGTTCCAGAACCAAAGACTTCTCCAGGTTCTAGATTTGCTCCTGCCCTTGCCAAGGCCAAGACTTTGCCCATGGCAGGGACCCCAACTCCTCACAGTGCCAGGGGTTCACACAGAGCTGAGGACAGTGGAGCAGCACAGCGGGTGGGCACGGACACAGCACTCGCCTTCCTGAGGTTTGCATGCACAAGGAGAGGTCACTGCAGCAAGGACGTGCCATGAGTCACTGGCCTGCCCTGAGCCCCCACACCAACCCACAGCATGAGGACAGCCCTTATGGCACCTGTGCCACCACCCTGCCTGCTCCCACTGCGCCAGCCTCTCCTGCTGCCCCGGCGTGGCTCCACTTACCTCGGAGTGCAGAGCTGCCGCTGCAAATACAAACCAGGCACCATGTTAAACTCATCCTTGGTTTGCTGCGGGTTACAGCCCCCAGACTACAAACTGGCCATGAGGAACCTGGGCTCAGGTCAGGCAGAGGTCCCTGTGTGCCCACTGAGGGATCTGGGCCCCAACCCAGATCAGTTTGCTGCATTCCTGCTCCCAATGGGTATTTCCTCTGCAGAGGTGGCACAGCTTGCACAGAGCATGGCGGGTGCCTCCAGGGCAGCAATCAGGCAGTGCAGGAGGAAGACCAGCTCCGGCCCAGCCAGGCACACCAGCCTGGACTCATGTTCCAGATTCCTGACTTGGATGCTTAAAAAGTGCAGTGCTTGAAACGACCTGAGATGACATAGCACTACCAAACCAGGAGCTTATTCTGGCCATTTTCATGCACACACAGTTCCCAGCCTGGGGTGTGCAGCCAGCCATGTTTGCTCTTTTGAGTTTCCTTCTTTCCCAGACAAACTTCCCTCTCTCTCCAGCAGCAGCCTTCACACCAGCTCTTGTGAATAAAATCATTGCATTAAAGTCCCCAGTCAGCAGGACCAGTAAGATTCACCTTTTGCTGAGCTTGTATTAGTGGTGTGGGGTGTAGGTGCTGTAACGAACACCACAGCCACCCCACACACTGGCATGCTCCTGTTCCCTGGGGTCTGTGCTGCTGTGACAGCCAGACACCAGCCACACTCCATCACTCAGCCACTCTCCAGTCCCCAGCCACTCTCCAGTCCTCAGCCACACTCCATCCCTCAGCCACACTCCAGTCCCCAGCCACACTCCAGTCCTCAGCCACATCTAGACCAGCGACAGGCAGCACAGGGCTCGAGTGCTCCTGTTCAGAGCTGATTTTCCTGGCACTCAGTGCTGCTGCTGCCATGTGTTGCCCATGGCTGGCACTCCTATCAGCCAGACCCCTCAGTGGTGCCTGGTGCCTCCTGGAACAATTTAGCAGCCATGGGTGGTGCAGCACCACAGAGCCACTGGCAGGGGACTCAGCACTTGGCCTGTGGGGAGCCCTGGGGTGACCAAGGAGCTGTGGTGGGCAACTGACCCAGCATGGGCTGACCCAGCAGCACCAGCTCTGCCCCAGGCCCAGCACTCTGACACACAGCCAGGCACACCGGGACACATTTACAGGGGGAAAACGGAGGATCCACATTCTCCATAAGGACCTTGTGGACTGGCCACAGTTTGCTGCTTTTAAACCAGAACTCTGACCAACAATAGAATTCCTGCCAAGGGAAGACAGTGTGCAAACAGGTGGCTGCTGTTAATGCAGATTCAGGAGAGCAATGGCGCACCCCGGCTGGGCAGCAGCAACCTGGAACAGGATGGTGGATGTTCCTGAGAGATCAAAGTGCAGAGAGGTGTGACCATTCTGTGAGTGGTACTGCTGAGGCTCCGGTACCAGTGAGGCTCCAGTACTGTTCAGGCTCCAGTACTGCTCAGGCTCTGCTACCACTGAGGTTCCAGTATCACCAAGGCTCCAGTACCACTGAGACTCCAGTACCACCCAGACTCTGGTACTGCCAAGGCTCCAATACTGCTCAGGCTCCGGTACCACCGAGGCTCCACTACTGCTCAGGCTCTGGTATGGCTGAGGCTCCAGTACCACCGAGGCTCCGGTTCCCCTTGGCTGATGGGAAGAGAAGCAGTCGTGGCAGCAGTTGTGGCTGTTACTCCTGGTTGAAGCCATCCCTGGGAAAGCAGTGTGCCCCTCTCTGTGCCAGGTGCCCGCTGTGGGTCTGGGCACAGTCCAGCCATGGCATGGAAAGGGCCCTGCTGCACCTTCTCGAGGGCACACACAGCTGCACGGGACTGTCACCTGTCATGGCTCAGTGTCACTCCACTGGCCCGGGATGCTCCCAGAGCAGTTCCCAGTGAGCCTGTCATGGTGCCCGAGGGGCAGGAGCATCCCTGCGCTCCTGGCATCAGACCTCCAGCCTCCAGCAGCTCTGCCACCAGCAGGGATGAGACCACCTCACGCCAGAGCCTCAAGAGAAGCCCTCGGGCAGGCAGCATGTCCTGGCAGTGCCGGGCCCTTCCCAGCCAGAATGACGGGTTCCCAGGAGCCATGTCCTTTCTTCCAGGCATGGGACACACGGCTGAGCTTCCCAGTTCCCCCTCCCTGTCTGCAGGGCCACGTGGGCACACAGATGGCTGGCAAACACACAGGGACACGCTGCAGAAATAAAGCCACGTTGGCACCAGAGTGGAGCAGCACCATATATTGACGGTAAGGACATGCCTGGGCACAGAGGGAAAGCAGCAAAGAAATGACAGACACAACACAACACCCTGCTCCTCCACCCAGGCATGGCTGCACCAGCATCTAACACAGCACTATCTCCACAGAAGGCCTGGGCCCAGGCATGTGTATCAGCCATTTCAGTAAGAACAAACAACTTTCTGAAGCACTTTTTCCTCCCCCAGTGCTTGTGAATAAAGCCCCTCCCACAGCTAAAACCTCGGACAATCTTTATCCAAGCAGAAGCATATGGATCTGAGTTGTGGGTGGCAGCATGGGCTTATGTCCCTGCAGACCCCTCTGCAGCTGAGGGTGACACTGGGGCCACAGTGCATCACATCCCCCCATCCCCCTGATACCCCCAAACTGACTGATGTGTTCACACCCATCACCTCCAATGGTGAGGAGTTATTCCAGTTTTGAGGAGATGATCCGAGGTTATTCTGATCCATGAGTATCTCAGCACTTTTTCTGCCTCACACTCTTGGCAAACTCTGGTTTTGCAGAACAGAAAGGACAGAGAATTTCCGCCTCTATGAGGCTTCCCACACTTTGAATCAAGCCTGAATAAAACACAGTGTCCCATTGCACAGTCACTCCAGTGGCAACAGCCAATTTCATCCCAAGGCATTCCCAAGGGATGCCCCTCTCAGCCAGGGAGAGGAATTGGCACCAGAGGAACCCATGGCTGCCCAGGTCTGCATTTCTGCACTATCAGCAGAGGATCAAACTGAACACAGATCCATATGGTCCCTCTGTGTTGCTGATGCAGAGGCACTGTGGACACAACATCAGCTGCAGTGCTAAAAAAATTATTCCTTTGAGTAAAAAATTAAAAATATAAAAATAAACTTCCCTAAAACACAAGAAGCCATTAATATTTTAGCACTCTCACAAAACATCAGACACATTTAGGTCCAACTTTAGACAAATATAAAGCATTTTCATTTGATGCTTTTAAAAAGCACAGTTAACCTCAGCTCCTCAGCAGCAAACCTGTGACACTCTCCCTGTGCTCCTCACCAGGGCGTGGATCCTCGTGTTTGTTCCATGCTGGGCAAAGCCTTAACCATCATTTTGCCAAATCCTGGACACATCATCCCCGTCCTTGGCAGTACCTTATTTCCCAGCTCCCTTCTGTGCATGCAGCCCTCGAGGAACACGTGGGCTGCCAGAGCCATCCAAGGAGAGATTTATTATATTTTTTCTAACTTTCCCAGCAGGAAGTGGGATTTCTCATTCTGAGGCTTCATTTCCTATTTGGTCTCTGCATTTCCCAAAGGAAGCAAAAAGGGTTTCTAAAAAAGAAACAAGCTCCTTATTTTTGTGTCCTCTACACTACCTTCATCCAGACTTTGTTCTTCCATGATGGGCAATAAAATCACCCAGAGCAACCCACAATGGCCAAGAACATCACCCCCACACTTCAGAGTCCCAGAGACACAGACAAGGATACCAGGGCACGTTCCCCTCACAACTGCCTGGGGCCAGCTGCTGCCCTGCTTAGAGCCAGGCTATCCTCAGGCACCTGCTCTGGGTTATGCTGCCCCCAAGAAAAAGCACACAGGGTGTAAAATTTAACTATTCTCTCACTTTAATGGCTGCAAAGCCCATCTCAAACCTATTATTTGGCACCTCAGAATGCACAATGCACTAATGTTCAGAGTTAAGCTGTCGCAATTTGAACGTGATGACCATATGAGTTTAATTAACATTAACTGCAGGCTTGCCTTTGCAGCAGCAGAGCAGCAATGCAGGGTTGCCACCTGCCCAGTGTGGGTGTGCACCTGCTGTCCCCCACTGTGTTCTGTCCCTACAGAGCAGCCCAAAATCACTCCATCCCACAGACTCCACAACCAACAGCAGGTTAAAGCTGAGACCATAATCTCACTGTGCTCAGGAACTGAAAAGAACTGCAACAAACCAGGAAGCTCACCAGAAATACACCCAAAACTCTTAGGCCAGCAGGAGATGACCATCGTCATCCCAATCAGTCACCACTGAGGCCCTGAACAGCCACGTGCCTTCCTGCTGCAGCCCTGTCTGCACCACCAGCCCCGTGCGCTGCCCCTGCCCGGCTCTGCCGCGCCCCAGGAGCCCCAGGACAGGTGCGATGCCTGTGCCGTGGGATGTGGGTGCTTGGGATTGACTTTTGGGGAGACCTACTAGGGCCCCAGTGCTCCTGGTGGACCCCTCGCCCCGGCGCCCTGCTCGTCCCTCTCCCAGCCCCGTGGTGGGACCCGCGGAGCGCTGCGGGGAGTCACCGCAAGGCTGGCTGGGTACCGAGTGAATATTTTATTGTACACAACATAACAACACAGCGTTGTTGCTCCTGTACAGCATCTGCCTGAAAACAAAGGCAACACCATTGTCACGGAAAAGAAATGTACAGTCTGACCGGTTTAAAAAATATCATTTTACTGATTGATCCAGAAGTGGTTATTTGTTAGCTTGGAGGAAATTGCATTTCCTTTATAAAAGGCTTTTTCTGTGAAAACTCTCTCTTTTGTTTTCTGCTACTGCAGAACCAGGAAGCCAGTCCTAGAGCAGGGAAGGCACTGGTGCTGTTTCGTGCTTTTTTTCACCCCTTAATCCTTTTTTTCCTTTTTTTCTTTTTTTTTTTAATCTCTGAATGTTGCCTTCGATTTTGATATTAAATAAAACCAAATAAAAACTAAATAAACTCCTGTGTGTGCTGGGTGGCTTATACAGAACCCCAAATGAACAAGCCATTAATCAGCAAGACAGCAGTGAACTTCCAAATCCAATTCCCTGGGAGAGGGAGTTTCATACAATGTTTGGTGTTTTGTTTTCCATTAAAATAAAATTTAAAAAAAAAAAAAGAAAAAGAAAAAAAAGCAGGTCACACAGTGCTTTCCAATATCCACTCAGAACTGGAGAAAGTTGCTTTTCCGCTATCGGCCCCGGCGCTGTCCGCCTGGACCAGCATCCCGTTCATGGACAAGCTGCGCTTGGAGCGCAGTCCGGCGGCGCCGGCGCCGCGGGGCTCCAGCAGCTCCCCGCCCAGCGAGCGCCGGCGCTTGGCCCGGGATGTGTCTGCCGGCAGTGTGAGGAACTTACTTGGCTTGGCTTGTGCTCTTTTGTACGTGGGGGCGGCGGGTGCGCGGCTCGGCAGCTGCAGGGCTGTGGAGTTATTCCTGTTTGAGTTTTGGGGCTCGGCGCTGCCGCCGGCCTCGCCCTGCGGCTCGGGCACGGGCTTTGGCCCCGACTTTCGCTTCTGCTTCTGCGACAGGGAAGTACTGGAAGTCCAGGCAGGAGGCAAAGCAGAGGTAGTGGTGGCCGAGTCCTGGCTGGAGCCGGTGTCCGGCGACTGCATCGCGCCGTCGCTGGCGGCCTTGTAGCACTGGATGCCCTCCTCGTGCCCCACAGCCTGCTTGGACAGGGACTGCGACAGCACCCCGCTGCAGCCCTGGATCTGCGCCCCGTTCGTCTGCGAGTACATGTTGCTGACCTTGGTGGCCTTCTGCTGCCCATTGTTGTTGCACACCTTGTAGCGGATCATGAGGATGATGATGAACACGAGCACTGAAGCCACGATGATCCCACCAATGATGATAATCATGGTCCCACCCAGGAACTGGGACTGCATGAAGTGGCAGCGCACATAATCCTGCTCAGTGGTGAACTGTGTGCAGCCCACGACCCTGGTGGCCGTCAACGAGGTGATGCCGTCGTCGTAGATGGCCAGAACACACAGGTCATACACCGTCCCCGCGGCCAGGTTGTTGACCAGGAAGGTTTTGCTTGTGGGAGGTATCATTCTAGGGGAGAAGGAAACCAGCATGAATGACTCTGGCAGATACTCAGCCACTTCCCAGCAGCTCTGGACATGCTGAGCACCACAGCTTGTCTGTCCTGCCTCTGTCACAACCCCCACAAGGCTGATCACTGTCCCCCAGCAGCTGCTGCCCAGTGTTTGATGTGGCAGTAACCACCACCAAGTCCCACGGCACAGCTCGGTGTGGCAGAGCCCCCATTAGCCCCCAGCCATATCAACACCAGGATCACAGGATCCCCGCGGTGATTTGGGTTGGAAGGATTATTTAAAGATCATCCAGTCCCATCACCTGCCATGGGCAGGGGCACCTTCCACTAGGCCAGACTGCTCCAAGCTCCATCCAACCTGGCCTTGAACACTTCCAGGGATAGGGCAGCCACAGCTTCTCCGGCTCTGTGCCAGGGCCTGCACCCTCCCAGGGAAGAATTTCTTCCCAATGTCTGATCTGTATCTACCCTCTTTCAGTTTAAAGCCAGCACCCCCTGTCCTATTAATGGGACAAAGAAACTCATAGTAGAAATGTTTAAACAAAGACAGCGTTGAAGGGTGCAACGGCAACATCCAGCAGCACAGAGCCCCCCAGAGCCCCCCTGCACTGCCTCAGCACAGACACTGCCACAAAGCACCACGAAGAGCAGTCACAGACACTGTCCTCCCTGTGCTGAGAGAGAGCCGAGCGCGTTAAGATCCATTTAATCCATCTACCTTCACAACCCTTCTCAGGTGGGTTCAGAGGATTACAGGTCCGTTTGGATTATCTAAAAATAAAACCATTCAAGAGAATTTCCCCATCCTTGAGTAGAAAATGGCACGAGTCCGTCCCAAGGCTCCAACCATGAGCTGCCAGGGGCCAGGTTCTGCTTGGCCAACACAGCATGGCACAGGAACTCCAGTGGAGGGGCTGCTCAGCCCAGGGGCCACCCGTCAGCACCAAGCACCCAGCATGGCCTGCACGGGCAGACTGGGGCTGCCTTACCTGTAAACAAGGGAGTCATCGTAAGTACCATTGTACTGGATTTGGAACATACGTATCCCAGGTATATTCCTCTGAAAATTGAATTTCAGCAGAGCAGTAGAGGAAGTCGCTTCTGCAACGACCACCTTCTTATCTTGGCTGACTTTAGTATCCCCATTGCTACTGCTCGTATTGGAGCCTGACTTGGTGGACGTCGAGATATCTGAAGAGCCCGGGTCGGGCTCATGGATGTGGTTTGTGCTGTTCAGCAAGTGGGGGAGTTTGATGATGTGCAGGTCCACTGTCTGCGTGGCCTCCCCTGCTGGGTTGGAAGCAATGCAGGTAAAGGAGCCTGTGTCCTTCACCGTCGTGATGAGGATGTCGAGTGTGCCGTTGTCGTACACCACAGACCTGGTGGCATTGGAGATCAGTTTGCCCTCAGGTGAAATCCAATGGATGGCTGGCTCGGGGTCGCCCCGGGCCTTGCAGCGCAGGGCTGCCCGCTGCCCCTCCAGCACCCGCAGCTCGTGGGTGTGCCGCGTGATGAGCGGGGGCTCGCAGAGGAACTCCTCCTCGGGGATTGACCAGAAGTACCGGCCGGACAGCAGCGTGGGAGACGCGCAGGTCTCCAGGTCGTCCTCCCTGGAAAGGCGCCTCAGCCACAAAAGCTCACAGTTGCAATGCAAGGGGTTCCCACCAAAGCTCAGCGCAAACGTCGAGGGGCTGATAATTCCTGAGGTTGCTAGCACCTGAGCACGCTGGAACAGCGGGTCAGGCGGAAGCTTCTGCAGTTTGTTAGACGTGACGTCCAGCCTGGTCATCTTGTGGAGGTGGGAGAACGTCCCCTTAGGAATATGGTCAATCATGTTGTGGTCTAGACTAAGAGTGTGCAAACTGACCATCTTCTCCACGGCATCCCAGGGGATGGTTTCCAGATTGTTGTAAGACAAATCCAGTTCCTCGAGAGCTAAAACATCATCAAAAGCTGTGGAAGAAATTAAAGTCAGCTGGTTGTTGTTCAGTATCAAGTGGTGGAGATTGGAGAGCCCACTGAACATGTCATTAGTGATCTTAGTCAATCGGTTGCTGTTCAAATGCAGAGCACGCAAATTGCGCAGGTCGGCAAACGCGTGAGGTGTGATAAAACTGATTGTATTCCGGGACAATGTCAGGTCCACCAGGCTGGTCATGTTGGCAAAGTCTTTCCTTTTAATGTTTGTAACAAAGTTGTCTGCCAGACGCAGCTCCACGGTCCTCCTGTCAATGTTGGGAGGAACAAACAGGAGCCCTTTCTTGGCACAGAGTGTGGCGAGGTTTGGAGACAGGATCTGACAGACGCAGCGCTTGGGGCAGATCTGAGCTCGCACTGCTATGCCAATGAACAGGAGAAACAAAAGCAGTTTTTCCATTGTAGATCAGGTTCAAGAGCCTGCAAGGGAGAGCAAACAGTGGTTAGTCTCTGTGAGATAGCCACAGGACATGATAAAAAAGCCAAGACAGCCTGTGGTCAAACCATGATGGTTCAGGTAGCAGTGTGCCACTCTCACTGTGTTACCTGGCTCTTTGCCATTCCCCTGACCTGACACAGGGATCCCTGTACTGCCTGCCAGGAAGAAAACTGAGAGGCAGGGATGTTTGCAAACACACAGATACACACCCAGACACTCACACATGGGACAGAACGACTGGGAAGCCACTGGTGTCACTGCACATGTGGCCTCTCAGGCCCCTCCTGTTAGAGCCCATCCCACCACAGAGTGCATCTCCGTATCCCAACAGATCCCCTGATCTCCTGGGCTGGAGATGCTTGCCCATAATGACAAATATTCAGGTGTAGAAAATGAGGGGTGGTTCATGTGTGCTTCACTTGCTAAGCTGAAAGTCCCAGTAGCCTTGAAATTGCTGCAGCTCCATGGGTTTACAGCCATCCCCACTGAATGTTTAAGCTCTTAATGCTATTTTCAGAATAAACTCAGAAGGAGCTAATTTTATGTCATTCAAACCCCAAAAATGCAACTAAAAAAAAAATAAAACAAAACCCAAGAAAAGCCCCCACAACAGGGATCTAAATAAAATTGGATCGTGGGCTAATTTTAGCCGCTCGCAGCTCTCCGGCTGCCGCTGCTCCCCCCCGGAATGCCGGCGGCTCAATTATCCTCATCACTTCCAGCACCAGCCCCGGCTCCTCACGGCAAATGGGAACAGGGCCCCAGCACAGTGCCCACGCCAGCTCACTGACATCATCCAGCAATGACTATGCCAAAGGCTCCGTGGCACGGGCAGGCAGCAGGGCCGGAGATGCTCCTCCACGGAGCAGGTGGGAGCACCATGGAGGTCCCGTGGAGAAAGAGCCGCATGTCTGAGAAGGAACTTGTGCCATCGTGAGCAGCAGAGCTCAGAGGGGCTCCACACTGGGAATGAAGCACTTGGCTGCCGTCAGGACTGGCACAATTACACATGTTCAGATGGGATTACTCAGACCCATTATCATCCCAGAGATGCATTAATGAAGCTCAGCTAAAATACATTTTCACAGCCAGCCAGGAGCAGGAATCTTGAATCGTCATCGATATTTAAAGCCATTTAACGTCAGAACAACCATTACTGCTCCTCTTGTCCAGTCCATCCATAACACATCCCTGCTGCCACGCAAGCCGAGGAGGCAATGAAAAGGATTAGTGAGAATACCAGCCTAAACCCTGCTTTTCAGCACTATCAATGTATTTTTTTCCTGATACTACTGAGGACTGCAGGTATTCAGGACTACTGGCTCCAACTCTTGAGTCGCTATTGGAAAAATGAAAGACTAGATTACCATGTCCTCAGTAGAGTCTGCTGCTGTGGGCAGTGCTGGGAGCTGCTCCCATAACCAGTAAAACCATCACTGTTCTGCTGCCATTAGCTGTGGCAGAAAGCAAAGTGTCTCAGCAGCATTCAGGTATGCTCTGTGGACTCAGTTTCATGCCAGCACTGCAGGTTGGGGTGGCCCTGCAGATGACAAGGACCTGGAGGAGAATGGTGATGCAGAACAGTGGAGGGAAGTGCCTGGTGCAGCCCCCAAACCCTGTTGGTGTCACCTGCTCACCACCTCCTGACCTGGCAGCTGCAGCCACAGCCAGGGGCTGCCACCTGCCCTTTAATCTACATCTGGCACATACCAGATTGGAACGGGCTCAGTGGCCCAGGACATCTGCAGCAGGGCCACCAGGGCCCCCAGACAGCCTGGGCTGGGAGCACCATGCTCATTTAGATTTGAGAACTTCATGCTGCTAATTTAGATTTGTGCCTGTGATTAAAGTCATGTGCCTGGATTCAGCCAAGTCCATTTGAAGAACTACACAAGACTAATACAAGATTAAACCAAAATCAGCAAGTTTACAAGTCTGGAAATACTGTTAAAAGAAGAAACTACTAAAACAATCGCTGGAATGACAAGGTTACAGTGAGGTTACCCACCAGCAGAGGTGGAGTTTTTTTGATTTTAGGAGAGTTTTTGTTATTGTCTCTATCAGTATCCACTGGACAAATGCCCAGCACATGTCCAGAGCTGGATGCAACATCAGGCTGCAGGGTCAGGCCCAAAGGGCTGCAGTAAATGGGGCAAGACCAGCCAGTGCCCACTCACTAGCACTGTTCCCCAGAACTCAAGTTTAGGGACAGTCCTCCCCAGTGTCTCTGTCAGTGACCTGGACAGGAAAGTGAGTGCACCCCATATACACCTGCCAATGACACTGAATTATGAGGAAGGGGTCCCTTGGGGGCATGGAGTGCTTATAGAGAGGTCCTGGTAGATCAGAGCACTGGGCAGCCACCACTGCTGAGTGAAATTCTGCATCTGGATGCCTCAACTGATAGAAAACAGCAAAGCCATACTTGGATCTACAAGAGGAAGATGGTGCCCTAGGCTGCACATGGACAGGGACAGGATTGTCCCCAGCCTGGACATCACCTCCTCGCCACAGGGGCAGCACAAATGTTTCACCTCCTCTCTGAAAGAGCACAGAGCATTTCCTCCCAGGGTGGTCAGCACAGTCTTGTGGCTGTGCCCCACTACCAAGATATCCCAGAAGACAACAGGAACTGCAGGACCTGGTGGCTTAGAAGAACAGCCATCAACAAACACATCTGCTGAAAGTCAGCCTGATAATGTGGCCCTTCCTCTCTAGCACACCTCATTCCCCATACGGGAGAGAACAGCACTGACATGGCTTACAGCTCATTGCAAAAAACATCTTTTCGACTAAGCAAATCACTATCTGATTCTCATTAATTGCTTAAAAGATTTTAAAAAAGGAAAAGAAGGTGCATTCATACATAAAACAAATGCCAATTTCCAAGGAAAGTGGGCATTGCTCACTTACTGCTTGATGCCTGCAACAGGATAGGTTTGTCAAGCTCCTAACATCACTTTGGGATTCACAAAAAAACCCTCTCATACACTAATCTTCAAATCCATTCTGTTGCTACTTTTGATATTTTTGAGTGATTCAGCTGTCTATAAAAACTAAGTTCGAATTGCCATGGGCTGCACATAGCCACACAGAGTGGGAACTGTGTCTCTGAGGAGCAGAGAACCTGAGTCCTGGCACACACTGCCAGGGGCTGGGAGCCCCTGCTGTGTCCCCCCATTGGCCAGAGGGGACTGGCCATGGGCACCTCCCACAGACTGCTGCTCCTGCCTCAGAGCAGAGCAACTCCTTCCCCCAAACCTCCCTCCCAGGCAGGGAGAGTCTGACAGTGGTTGGGCAGGGTCTGGGCTCATGGGTGCAGGAACCCTCTGCACCATCACCTCCCTACCCACCTGGGCACTCTCAGGTGGGACGTGCCCCCACAATGAGTGCCACTTTGGTGTCCATTCCCCTGACAGGTGTTTCTCATGGGACCCCTGGGCTTTGCACCAGCCCAGCAGTGATTCCACCCAGGGTTGCACTCCAGCATGGACACCGAGCCTGCCTGGTGCCAAGCCCACACACAGGCAGGGTGCCGGGACATCTGGGGCACACTCCAGCCCCAGCACCACACACGGCTCTGTGAGACCCCCTGGAGGGGAAGGACGGCTCCCACCCTCCAGAGGAGCCACCTGCTGCTGTCAGAGGGCGGCAGCCGTGGCATTCCCTGGGGCCACACAGAGCCCTCCGGCCAGCACTTCCCAAGGACAGACCCCAGCCACAAACCTGAAGTCTGAGAGGTACAGCCAGAGCGACCCCATCCTGTGCAGGGCATGGCCACTCCAGAGCCCCCACCAGCACCACGGGGGCAAGTGGCAGTGCCTGCCACCCTGGCAGCCAATCAGCAGCATGGCATGGGAATGACTGCCCTCTGACTCTGGCAACAGAATGCATCTCAAATTCCTGCCTCGAATGGATCCAAGGGCCCTGGGACTGAAACACCACATACACAGCTGCAATGGCTCCTCGTGACTGATGTGCTGCTTGCTGGGGGTTTTGCCCCCTTCTCTTTGGAATACAAAGTGCAGCATCTGCCAATGTGTCCAGTGCTCCAAAGGTCATTTACATATTGTGGATCACAGAACGCATGGGAGCAGTGGGGGCCAGGAGACAGTAATTAATTAGTAAATGCTTTCCACTGCATCTAAGTCCTGTTTGGATGGTCGGTGTCACACACAGCCGGTGCCAGGGATGCCCATTGCACACTCTGGGAGCTGCCAGCTCAGTGCCCAGCTCAGACATCACTGTCATCACCAACATCATGACAGACCTACTGACTGTCCTTCCCATCCTTCCAGATGCTGGGATTCTCAAGGTCTTTGCAAATGCAATTTCGTGATGGGGAACAAAACAGTCTGGAAGCTGCCAGTGCTCACCTGCTGGGAAGAGGAAGGGAAATTCCAGCAGCAGCCACCACAGGTACCCCACAGCCACACTGAAATGCAGCACGAAAAGGGAGATGCTGGGATCTGTGGCATTCCAGCTGCTGCCACCAGTGAAGTAGGGAACAAGGAGCTTCAGTTTCACAAAGGTCAATGGTTTGTAAACATGCTGGAGTGTCTTATTGAATTGAAAACAAAGTACCTGAGAAAACAAACACTTTGATCAAAGAAACGCAAATGGAGGTTTGCTCTGGGGGCTGTGCCTGCCACCCAGTGCTGCACCAGCCAGGACTGCCAGCCAGGACCACAAGCCACCATGATCTGCACCTGCAACCCCTGCTGTAGGACCGGACAGGTGAATCCCTGCAGATGCCACTGGGAAATCCTGTACCCCCATCTTTGTTAAAGGCCTTCAGACAGGCACAGAGAGAGCCGCAAACCTCAGACCTCTGGGAATCTTAAAAGCAGGAGCCATGTGAGACCCAGGCCCGAAGTAAGGGCCAGGGGCAGCACTGCCAGCTCACTCGGGGATGCTGCCTCTACTGGCACAATGTGTGCTTCTTCCTCAAAATCTGTTTCTGGATTTTTGCTCCTGCACACTTCCAGCCTGCTCCCTGCCCAGCTGCTGCTGGCGTGGTGCTGAGCCCACAGCATGCAGCTGTTCTGCTCCTGCCACCACCAGCTGAGCTGAGCTGGGCACACCTGCCAAGCCCTGAATAAAGGCTGAGCCAGAAGGGTGGCTCTGACAGGACACAGAGCACTGCAGTGAAGGTGGCACATCAGGCCCTGGGATCACAGACAGGAGCCCACACTGATCCGTGGGACGAGTCAAGGAGCAGTGAGGAGCAAACTGCAGCTCCATAAGGAATTAACAGCTGTGCCATGTGGAAAATGTGCCAGGAGATCCCACACACCGGGATGGGGCATGTCCTGCTGCTCTGCCAGGGAGAGGGGACAGGGACACTGAACCCAGCACAAGTCAGAGCAGCTCCTGGGAAACACCTTGGGATACAAATGGAAAGATCACCTCCCATTTCAGAGGGACATCTCCGCACTCCCACCTCACCCACTGTCAGACCCAGCAAGCTCTCTTAGCTGTGTAGCCACCCTGGGCTCTGCAAGCACAGCCGAGAGCCTGTCTGGGCTCTTTTCACTGTATCCTCTGCTCCATGGGGCAGAAAGTCTGTATAGAGCTTTCCAGCTCCTGAGGAGTCACTGCACCAAATGCTGCACAGATATGCCAAACACTGACAGCAACATCGGGATCAGCTGCGCAGCTTCCAACAGGAGCAGGCCTAAGTGAATAACTGTTTAAACAAAGCAGCTTTTAAGTTATCAAAACATTTTTATTGGAGTATTGTGGCATTTTCAAAACTAAGTGTTTTTGCAAGATCAAAACACAACACAAATGTGAAAGTATTTGTTTTTGCCTCCTGTGCCACAGCCATGCTCCGACAGCAGCGCTCCATGTGCTGTCGAGTCACACCGGGAGGAAATCCAGGACTTCACTATTATTGTCCAACAGCCACCAGCACCCAGAGAGTGCCAGCTGCCAGGGCTGCCCGTGTCAGCACCACAGCCCCCCCATGGGACAGGGGATTTGGGAGAGGGGATGAGTGGTGGGGGTGGGAAGGGCAGTAGCTGCTCCAGGTTCCTGCACAGCCAAACCATTCCCCAGCCACATCCTGGCTGGGACCTTGTGCCTGTTCCCACTTCCAGGGCTCCTGTCCAAGCAGCTTGCTGTCCCACTGGGCTGCTCCCAGACTGGGTAAGCAGCAGTGCCTGGTGCTGCCTGAGGCTGGTGGGGCTGAGCTTCACAGTCCCACCTCTCCAGCCTGTCCAGCTCCCTTGGGATGCCATCCCTTCACTCCAGGTGTTGATCACACCTGGGGGTCGTTGCCAAAGGTGCTGAGGGGAGCAGGAACGGCACACACAGGGGAGCAAGGCACTGAGTTACTCCAGAAATGGGGAATAGACAGAGTACACAAGTGGATGTAAGACCTGCCTCACCCCTGGAAGTCCCTGGAACTCTCTATCCCTGAGACCACCCTACAGCAGCACAGGACACCCAGCACTGGCCCTTTCTACCTTACTGCTGTGATAAACAGGTGATAATGTAAAAATGTGGTGACTGATGTCCCATCCCTGGAAGTGTTCAAGGCCAGGTTGGATGGGGCTTGGAGCAGCCTGGTCTAGTGGAAGGTGTCCCTGGCCATGGCAGGGGTTTGAACAACATGGGCTTTATGGTCCTGTCCAACCCAAACCTTTCAGGGATTCTACAACCCTATGAATAAAATTATTCCTAAGGTTTCCTTTACCAACATATGTTGCAATTTTTAATGCACCAACACCCTCATTCCCTAAGGGACAGGGGAAGGGGAACAGCGGCAAAGGGGCACCCAGCTAAAAGCATGCCCACCAACTACACACAGTTTAATTGGGGGAAATCAGAAGCAGAGGAAACAGCACTATGAAAGAGGGAATGGCCAGCACAACACATCAGAGCAAAACTGGGGGCTTAACCATAAACAGATATCCAAGCCTGAACAATTCATAGGTTTTACCAAGCACTGCAAAAATACCTCATTTCTTCCAGAGCCTCACTTTTGCACAGCCCACTGAATTAAATGAGAAGTAAACTAACAGTAATTTACTCCAGATGGACATTTATTATCTGCATAATAATATCTTGCAATCGTCACAGCATTAACTGAGGCCAATTCTTTTCTTAGTCACTGTACTCTTACATAAACATATAGTAAATTAAACGATCTAAAGCCAGATGGGCATTTATTAGGGTTCCCTCTACACTTGCCTGAACATCACTTGGGGATGTGAGTCATAAAACATAAGCTGGATTGAAGTTCTAAAGTTTAATTTAATGTCAAGGAACACCAGGTATAAACTGTAGATCCCTCTCATGGAAGAACATCTATTTAGTATTTAGGTCTGGCCTGTTAACTGGTAAATCGAACAGATGTGGCCAAATTAGCTCCTGAGATGATCTAAGATGTGCCATGTCTACAGCAGCCCTGACACTTCAAAGGCAAACCCGAGGAATCTCAGGGAGATAAAACATTTCCATCACAATAACGGGTGACGTGCGCCAGCAGGATACATGTAATAAAGGAAGGACAACAAGAGATGAAATGGAAATTTGTTTTGCAGAAGCCAAGAATAGAACATGATTTATATGCACTTATTTTAATTTATTTCAGGCTGAATGCAATTTATCTAAACTCATCAAAAATTAATAGGCCGTACAGAAAGGAGTAGTAATAAATCCAAACTTGGGGCACACAGCGACTACACCTCTGCTCAATCCCTGTTACCAGTTTACTATCTAATTAATCCACTGCGTTATCTTGCCTGGAAACACAGGCAATCCTTCGTGGCGGGACAGGCATTGACCACAGAGCCCCTGGCACAGCCCCAGCACAGCCCCCAGGGTGCCCCAGAGCACTGAGGAGCCCAACACCAAGGCAGAGACCACCCCAGAGAGGGAGCCCCAGCAGGACCTGCTGCCCTGGCATGGCCACATCGAAGCTGCTCCAGCCCCTGAGGGCCCCATGCCATGGTGCCACAGCTGAAGCACCACGTGCAGCTCCCCAGGGGAAGGCACGAGCCCCTGTAAAAGGCTCTCACCCACCTTGGAGTGTATTCGAAGCACTTCTAGTGGATGGGAAACACCTGAGATGTGGGAGCACCTCACAACTTGCCCAACACCTGAAAACCCCATGACAGTCGTGTACAGCACCACCACCACACACGGCTTGTGCCAGCACCAGTGGCACCAGGGGCAGGGACAGAGTGGGGCCAAGGTCAGTACCAGGCCAGCCCCAGTCCCAGCCCCAGCCTGGTTCCCAGTGCTGGTGACACAGCCAGAGCAGGGAAGGCAGCACACATCCCATCCCAGCAGCTGCTCAGTGGGACCCTAGGACAGGCAGCAGGACTGCCTCCCCTCAGCTGAAGGCTGGGAAAGAAATGAGGGTGATGCAGTCCCCAGCAAAAGCCATCACGGAGCAGACCCCTCCCTTCCTCTCCTAATGCTGATCCACAGTGTCTGTGATAAAGGGGCTCCACATCCCAGTGCAGGCAACTGGTGTCCAGGGCTGGCAAGGGGACAGGGCTTTGGGCAGTCCCTCCAGCTGCCCACAGGACTCAGGGCAGATTTTGGCCACAGAGCCAGCCTGGAACAGCTGCTCGACATACGGAGCTCACTGACCATGCAGATGCAGCAGGAACCTGATGGACCCTGGTCTGTATTTAAATTCAAAGGAAATCAATGGGAACACTAAAAGGAATATTTTCCTTTACCAGGGATGACAGTTTCAGTGAAATACTGGGACTCATATTTTTCAAAACTTCAGATACATCTGTCAGGGTTGGGCAATTTTGCCTAAAAGAGAAACTTTCGATGTGCCATAAGGGAAAAACTATTTTTGCAATCTTCCCTTTGGCTCAAAATCTGCTGCTGGGATTTTTCAGGAGGCAGTGCTCTGCACACTCTAAAAAACTGATGGCTCTAACATACATATTTATGGTTTCCTGATACAGGGAATAAGAACAGAAGAAACTAATGATAAGCTGCAGTAAATATTAGAGAGCTCTGGCACCAGGACAGACAGCAAAGCTGGACCAGTGATGGAGCTGAGGGAAGACAGGAGTGAAAGGAAGCTGTACCCCAGGCAGTGCCCGGGCGCTGCTGGCAAAGGATGGGACAGGAGAGCCCAGGGGTGCTCAGGTACGGGAGTGCTGGGCCACAGGGATGCTCACCTGCAGGGATGGTCAGGCACAGGGATGGTCAGGCACAGGGATGCTCAAACACAGGGATGCTCAAACACAGGGATGCTCAAACACAGGGATGCTCGGGTGGGTCTGACAGGCGTCCCAGGCCCAGCTCCAGCTCACAGGCTGCAATGACTGACAGCTCTTGTTGGGAGCCCCATCCTGGCAGGACCTTGCACGTCGCCCCCTTGGGTGACACACAGTGTAACTCACTGCACCTCTGCTGGGTTCCAGACTCAGGGAGTTGACCCCCCCCAGAAAGAGTGAGCAACAAATTTGCAGAGCACATGAGATAATGCAGCAGAAAGTCATGAGGCCAATCTCTGTCCTGTGATGGGGAAATCACAGTGAGCCTGCAATCAGCTCCGTAACCACCGCCCAGCTGCTTAGAGCAAAAGAGGAACAATGCCAAAGGACTTAAAAACCTGGTTTGGAGATGATATGAGGTCTTGGGGTAGAAGGAAACATGTAAGGAAAGCTGTGTTGGGCAGGATAAAGACAGGAGACTCCCAGAAACCCATGAAATGCCTATGAAAGGCTCTGGAACAAGGATGGGTGAGTTGAGACTGGGACATGCAGGAACACCGAACCAGCCTCACCAAACCGAACACTGAACCACAGTCATGTTCAGGGACAGGGACTGGTGTTTTGCTGGGTTAGTACCTGCCACTGTACCGTCACACAGTCACATCCCACAGGGGCACTTCCCAGGCTGGGGGCACCAGAGGCTGTTGGGAGTGGCAGCAGTCAGGAGCTGCATGGCTGCCATGGGACCAGTGTCTAGGATCTGTATCCATCACATGGACTCTGATGGCATCAGCCAAACCACTGACAACCCATTAAATGTGCCAGGACAGGGTGGGAGAGGGTCTGAGCACAGCTGGGCCATCCCACAGCACATTCCAACAGAAGCAGGAAGGACAGGAGATCCTGCTGCTTTTCATGACCAGGTCAGCGGGAAGAGCCTGTGGTGGAAATGGTGAGGGATGTCACTGGGAGGAGGGCAGAGCCAGCAGAAGAGGGATCTGTCCCAGGAGGGGGTGATGGCACAGCTCCCTCCGGACCCAATCATATTTAATTTTTCTATCAATTTTCATTAGCCTTTTCCCATGCCTCTGCTTCATCCACAGCGTTCCAAGATTTGTTAAAAATAAATCGTTACTGTCTCAGGGAGCCCCTTCGCCAATTATTTTTATACTCCTGGGTACCAGTTATCCAGCTCTGCCACTTTTAAACTGCCTTACTTAAACTGTCACTTTTTAACCTTTTTCTTAGCTCCTGTAGCAGTAGAAAATAGCAGCCATGAGTTTGCATTTTGCTGCTCCTTTGCAGAGGGCAAATAGAAATAATCACAGAAAACTTCTGTCTCACCCCCATGTATATTCCCTGCTTTGCCTGCTGAGGTCCAGCCTTGTGACAGGCTTCTGTTTGTATCTCAAATGTAACTCCTCTCCTGCATCTGAAACCTGACCCAAGGATATTGAACATTTCAATTAGAAAAATTCCACCAATCTCAAAAGACAGCTATTCAGGCACAAAAAACACTTCCAGTGTGATGAAGCATTTTTGGGGAATGGGGCAAAAAATTAAAACTGTTGAACTCCAGGAAGAATTTCTTCATGGAAAAGGTGGTCAGGCACTGGAAGGGGCTGCCCAGGGAGGTTTGGAGGTGCCCAAGGCAGGACTGGCCATAGCACTCAGTGCTCTGGGCTGGGGGACAAGGTGGGCATCGGGCACAGGGTGGGCTCCAGGGGCTGGCAGGGCTTTGCCAGCCTCAGGGATTCTGGGCTTCTGTGCTCTGGCAGATATGTGCCTCATGAGGGGTGGCAAGACAGGGGCTCTAGCAGCAATCCTGGCCCCTCCAGCACCCCAAAAGCCCCCCAGCTCCAGTGCCCACAGCGCCCTGGCAGCTGCTCTGGACCCGCAGCTTTAAAAGTCACCGCCAGAGCAAGAGCCTCCTTACTTCCTCTGTTAATTGGCCACTTCTCCATCTCCTGTCACCTTACATTAACAAGCCCCACTGTCAGGGCCACTCAGGCAGTGCCAACACCAGTGTTTGCTGGTCATTAAGCTCAGAGCTTTGGCTAACAAGCACAGCCTGCAGCCAAGCGGGGCTATTCCTGCTAATGAACCGCAGCTCCAGACTCACAGACCCCGGATTAGTGGAAGAGATGGCACCGCTGACACCAGGAGAAGCTGAACAATGACTGACCCTGACCTCACACACCTCTGGGTCACAGTTCTGAACAGTCTGTGAACATGACCACCAGAGATGGTGTGACCTGCTCGGCTCTGCTTCCAAAACGCAGATCAAACACCTTGTAGGACAGAAAAAATAATATAAGCAAATAAAACGGGTTTTCCTTCAGCTGGAAAAGATCAGAACTACTTGACACAGACTTTTGGAAAAAGAAGACATCCTTAGCTGCTTTCAAAACTTCTAGCCCAGAAGAATTATTGTGAAAGGTCATTTCCCTCCTTTTCTACATCTCAGTGCATGGAGCAGATACCATCAGATCTGCCACATGCAAGCCCATCAGTTTGCAGGATTTATATCTCCCTATTCTATGCCAAAAATTTAATGGGTCTCTTGGTCCTAATGTTCTTAACTCAGCAAAGAGTCTGAGCATTTCAGATAAGAGACATACTTAAGGCTTTGGCAAAGAAGTTTAGATTTTAATTGCTGCTTCAAAAATTGATCAACTGTACTGCTGTGGCAAGATTTCCATGGAATTTGAGAAACAAATGGCAATGGATGGACACCCACACAGCCCAAATGCAGCCACAGCAGGCTGAGGCTGATGCTGCTCCGAGGCCCCAGTGATGTCTCACAAGGGCACTGTGTTCACACCACAGTCCAGTCGTGGCCAGCTGTGCAGGAGCTGCACAACAGATGGCAAAGACCACGCCAGGCTCTGCCCACTGCACTGCACACCTGCAGCTGTGCCGTGGGAGTCTCCAGCTCACATCCTGACCGTGGCTTGGTGAAGGCAGAGATCTTGGGAGATCCTGAGGACCTTTTCCCACATCATCCCAGCCCTGGGACATGCACAGCGGGAAGACAAGGACAGACCTCCAGCACAGACCCCTTCAGCTCCCAGTGACCACTGCACAGCCACCCTCTGCTGCATCCCTTCCCTGCATGAGCCTTCCCCACTCACCACGATTTTCAAAGGAAAATGAAGTCCAGGTGGATCCCAAGTGTCCCCAAAGCCTGTTCCCCTCCATGCCCCTGCACCTGCTCCCCACAGAGCCCCGATTTTAAGCGTGCTGGCACTGTGCCAGCAGCCAGGCCAGGGAGGGATCTGCAATTCAGGTATGTTTTAAACTTATTTATTTTCCATTTAATACATTTTAGCCTAATTCTCTCTTATCTTAATTAATACCAGGAAAAGCACGCCATTCCCCTCTCACAAAAGGAGGCAGAGCAGCATCGTGCAGGGAAATGCTTGTGGAAACAAGGAACCTCAAACTCTTGCCTCAGGTAAGTTAGTGTGACTTTACTGCTGCTAATTGAGTTATACTCAAATTACGTCCAGAAAAGAGCTGGGACTTTGCCCTCCCTACAATGTCCTTTTTAAAAATGCATCACTGCTGCTCTTCTCTTGACTCCACAGCACAGGAATGTGTGTCTGTGTGATGTGTCCCTGCCACATCCCACCCACCAACCCCAGCACATCTGACAGGAAGGGGAGAGGGGACACAGGGAGGAGCTCTGAGCTCCAGAAGGCAGGAAGGACCCCAGGTGCCACCAGCAGCACAGACACCATTCCCAGTCACTCCACAACCACTCCTGCTGATCAAACACTCCTTGGATTTTCATCAAGAGGGGGAAAACTGAGGAGAAAGAGAGAGACAAACCCAAACAGAGATGATGATGGGAGACGTCACTGGAGTTTTTCAACTTTTTTTTCACTCTGAATGGATCAAGAATCCATCTTTTCCTGCAAAGTTTCTCTGGGGTGTTTCAACACCGAGGACTGCAGGGATTCAGCACCACAGGCGCTGTCCCCAGCGCCGTCCCCAGTGTCATCCCCAGTGCCACCCCCAGCGCCGTCCCCAGTGCCATCCCCAGCACTGTCCCCAGTGCCATCCCCAGCACTGTCCCCAGTGCCATCCCCAGCACTGTCCCCAGTGCCATCCCCAGCACTGTCCCCAGTGCCATCCCCAGCACTGTCCCCAGTGCCATCCCCAGCACTGTCCCCAGTGCCATCCCCAGCACTGTCCCCAGTGCCATCCCCAGCACTGTCCCCAGTGCCATCCCCAGCACTGTCCCCAGTGCCATCCCCAGCACTGTCCCCAGTGCCATCCCCAGCACTGTCCCCAGTGCCATCCCCAGCACTGTCCCCAGTGCCATCCCCAGCACTGTCCCCAGTGCCATCCCCAGCACTGTCCCCAGTGCCATCCCCAGCACTGTCCCCAGTGCCATCCCCAGCACTGTCCCCAGTGCCATCCCCAGCGCTGTCTCCAGTGCCATCCCCAGCGCCATCCTCAGTGCCATTCTCGGTGCCCACGGGATGATTCCTGGCACAGATCACACACCCCAGCGACACACACAACTCCACTCCAGGCAGTCCATGCCCAAACTTCACCCAAGTGTAAGGAAAAGCCAACAAATGTCAAAGATTTTGAGCAGAGCACTTTGTATTTGGAAAACTTGGCATTTTTTAGCAGAGAAGCTTAAATAGGAAACTTCCAAAGTATGTCCTGCCACAGAGGGGGCTGCCCCTTGGTTACACCTGCAGGAAACATCCAGAGGCTTGAGCTCAGCTAAAACATGGATCTGGTGACCTCAGGGATGGGGTCGGGGGGCAGGTCCTGGTGCAGTGCAGGGAGACATTGGAGCAGGTCCTGGTGCCACACAAGTACCACAAAACTTGCCAATATTTCAACTGTTGTTGGTGATTTTTTAGTGTTTTTTTCATTTAAGTTTTCTTATACTAAAGCAAACAACAGAAAAGCAAAGGCATCATGTTCTTCCCGCTGCACTGGAGGCTGTGAGATACATAAATACTTTCTTCTGTCCTTAATTTGTGCTGCAAAGAACTGATGCCAATTCAATTTCTTTTAACAAAAAAGCCTGTCACTGAAAATAAAATTTATTTTAAGGAATCCAAAACTACTTCTAAAAATTTTTCACCTTTGCTATCAAAGTTCTCCCTTGGCAATCTCTTTTGCTGTCTGGTCACCTTCTTTAATTTTGTAATTAAGAATGGAGTAGGGGAGATGGAGAAAACCAAAGCACTTCAGTGTTCCAGCAAGGGGACAGAGTAGACCAATACCCTGGGCAGCACTTCCAGTGCTCACAGGACTGACTCATTTTCAAGTCCATTCACCACCCAGCAGCTCCAGCACCACTGGTTCTGTGGCACAGTGACCTCACACAGCTCCCAGGCACAGGACTTGTGAGAAATACCACAGAATCCCAGAATGGTCTGGTTGGGGAGGGACACTGAAGACAATCCAGTTCACTTCCCTGCCATGGGCAGGAACACCTTCCATTACACCAGGTTACTCAGGGCAAAAGTCAATTTGCCAAAAGTAAAATATCCTGGTGTCACAGAGCCACTCTCAGAATGACTGTGACCAGGGAAAGCACCTGGAGGCATCAGACAGGTCTGGGACTGCCCAAACCCACCAGGACCACCCACGAGCTGCTGGGAGGAACACAGCCACAACTCTGTACCAGAGACAGTGCAAATGAGCTGCCAGGAGCACTGCCAGGGGCTGTGCCAGGAGCACTGTCTGGGGAAACACAGACCCTCAGGAGTCTCAGGAGAGAGGCCTCTAAGGCATGAAATCCCTCTCTGAACTGAGGGAGTGCAAGGAAGCCAACACCTTCCACCTTATGCCCCAGCAACCTGCCCGGGAGCCTGAGCCATCCCACGGGACCCCACTGTCACCCTGCTCAGCCAAGGCTGTGGGTGCAGTCCCAGGTGGGCTGCCTGCACCCCAGCCCAGCAGAGCAGCACAGGGACATCTCCTCTGCTGGCTCTGGCACCGAGGGATGACACAGGGACAGTGGGTTCCAATCCAGCAGTGTCACACAGCTACAGCATAGGACAGCTCCCACCGCCGGAAAGGGATATGGCAATACCTCACTCTGTTTCACCCATTTAGGGAATGTGCTCCTTTGCTATGTGCCATCAGTTAAAATCTTGTTTACATATGCAGAGAGGAAAACAAACAAGCCAATTCCCAGATCCCCCAGAGGAGGGTCTCCTAGAGCAGGACCTCCTGCAGCAGGATCTCCTCGCTCCCAGGCAGCCTTTCCTTCACACCATCCAAATGAGATCTGACTGTCCCCACTGCATCCTCCCAGTGTTAAGAGCCACCCTTCAAGTGTGATTTCCTTCTGACACATGGACACTCCACACACACACACACACCAGCACACCTGGAATTATCCTGAAATAGATTTTTCACAAGGCAAAGGGGTCCCATTCAAAGCCTGGTGCCTCTCAAAACCAAGGCTGATGGCACAGCAGCCTGGCCCACACCTACAGAGGAAGGATCCAGCCATCAGCTCCGTCCCCTCTGATAACATGTGGGAATACTCTGATATAATGTGACAAGCAGGCCCTGTGTGTGACACGGGCACTGTCACCTCCGCAGCAGCCATGAGATGTTGTAGCCCGAAAAACAGAAGGTTTTCCACAGGGTGTGCCCTGGCCCAGCACCAGCAGGGTAGCAACACAGGAGCACATCACCCAGACGGGCACTTCACCCACCAGGGCATTCCCACAGCACTCCTCCCCTCGTCCTTCTCCTCCTCCTCCTCCCCACAGCCTCAGCCCCCCACTCTCAGCAGCAGCCCAGCAGCACTGCACTTGAGAAGGGCCATGCATGTCCCGTCATCCCACCTGCCAGGAGCCAGCACCATCCATCAGCACACGTCTGGATCATCCCGAACCTGCTGCTCAGCCCTGCCTGCCACAGCTCCAGGAGCATGAGGATCCTGCCCTCCAGGACCACAGGACACCACAAACCCACAGAGGAAGACAACATTTGCAAAGGATCCTAACATAAACTTTAAATGTTGCTGTTTCCATTCCTGTCCTCATATGCTGGGAACTGACTTCCCTTTACTCTCTCTTTCCCCTTCACCAACTGGTACTCCCGACCCTCAGCCCCCCCAGTTACCAGGAACCCCTTCACACTCTGTTGTCTTGTCTGGGAACTGGGAGCATGGCAGTGACTGCTGTTCCCAGAAGCCCAGAGGTGCTGTACCTGCAATTAATTTCACAGTGAAACAGCATTTGTGCATCAACACAAACGGACGTTTCGAAGGACCAACGTTCCATCCCACAACACCATGACTGAGGCGAGTTGGGTGCACAAATCCCTGCACAGGCTGGAATGCCATGGCAACCCCAACCAGCTACTCCCAGGAACAGCAGGGCACAGGTGAACAGAAACTCAGGCACTGCAGCACACCAGGATGGAAACAGGAAACACATCAGGAGAGCAGATCACTGCCAGCACGAGCAGGCTGGGAAAGCTGCCAGGCTGTGACTGAGCATGGACATCCTGAGCTTTCGCCCACCAAAGCTTGTCATTCAGGAAGGATTTGAAGAAGCTGTTTAAGCTTCATGGACAAAAGCAGCACCTGAGAGGTTTCACAGCATCTCAGACAGGGCAGATGCAGGTGACAGCCCCAGGAGGACAAGGCTGCTGTGGTGAGCACTGTCCTTTGGGCAGCTCTGCTGCCCCTATCAACACCTGGGAGAGGGCCAGCCCTGCATCCCACTGCTCCCCAGAATATCCATACTCCTGGGAAAGGTGCTTAAAGGATGGATACAGAAGCTGGGAACCTTGGCTGTCACCCCTTCCCATTGCAGTCCAGGTGCCATGGGTACCACAGCCTGGTAGCTGGGAATTGCATTAATTCTCCCCAGCACCAAAAAAAGTACCTGCTCCCTCCAGGATGGGTGTTGTCTGGGAGATCAAGGGTGTAACTATCCAGCATCTCACCACCCTGCAGGGTGGAAATAGAGGCCTCATACCCTTGGAGGGCAGAACAGTCTACTCAGGGCAGGGCTTCCCTTGCACCACGGTGGGCAAGGGTAGAGGGGCCAGGGAGGCAGGGCAGTGGGGGCCAGGCCAGCTCCCCCTTGCAGCATCCTCAGCCCCTCTGCCCCACTGCCCCAAAGACTGCTCTCCCGCCCTCCTCTGCTGTTACTTTTTTGGCAAGATAAGAATTCACTGCTGGGGATGTTCCTGTCGCCTCTACCCAGCTCAGAGCTCACCAGCTGCCAGCCCCTGGCAGTCTGGGGTTTCCTCCTGACGAACAGGAATTGCCAGACAAGCAAACTCCTGCAAAGCGCAGCCGAGCAAGTAAGTGCTACAAAATAAGAGCAATTTATTCCAGGGTTTACAAGTCAGTCTGTGGTCCTCAGAGATAATTCTGCTGTCAGGTGCTTATGTTCCTCCAGCACTGCCAGGCTACACAAGCTACTTTCGTGTCTCTATTAGCCCCCACGTGCAGCTCCCACTTTTCTGCATTATATTTGCATTCAACATGTTAAGCTTTGCTTGATCTGTGCTGCAAACTAAGCGCAGTTCTGTCAATGGGATTGCACGGAAAACCACAGTGGGCTTCTAACCAGCATTTGTTATTTGGGACACTGGAATCTACTGGTCCTTCTGGAAAGTTCTGGCAGTCTGGGAACACCTTTTGCACCCACCCTGTCCCAGCTACACACCGGAGTTGTGCTGGTCAAGTTGCATTGTGTCTCTCACCTGGGAGCAAACCACCTCTAAGATTTGAACTTTAATTTAATTTCCAAAACCACTGAATCAGCCCTGTTCTGCTCCAAAGTCACTCTTGCAAAGCCTTACTGTTCCACGGAATATTTTTACACATTTGTTTGTCCCCCTCTCTGCTGAGAGACGGGTGCCCAGCCAGTGCTTTGCTCCAAAGCCGAGGCCCTGCAAGTCACCCACAAGCCTCTGAACTCCACTTTGCAGAGCAGGGACAGGAAACCACCACAGAAACACCTGCAGCACTGTGCCTCCCCACAGCCCAGACCAGGGGGCTTCCCTGGGGACAGGAGTCACAGCACTGAGGACCACACCGAAGGGAGCAGATGCTCCAGCCCTACCCACACCGTGCGCTCCAGCAGCAGTGCCCAAGCCCACACCACAGTGCCACAGGAACATGGGGCAATTCTTAATCCATGACCCCAAGGCACAGCCTGAGCTGGGGACACGGAGGGCAGCATGGCCACCCACAGTCACTCATGTGGGGACACAGGCCATGCCCTCAGACAGACCATGCTTTGGACACTGTGTGGTGAAACAGTGCTTTCTGAGCCACAACGAGCACCGAACACCCAGCCCAGCCCAAAACCATTTCATAATAATAAACCATCTCATTTCTATGGAAGAAAATCTTTACTGTGAAGGCGGTGAGGCCCTGGCACAGGTTGCCCAGAGAAGCTGTGGCTGCCCCATCTCTGGAAGTGTCCCAGGCCAGGTTGGATGGGGCTTGGAGCAACCTGGGCTGGTGGAAGGTGTCCTCGTCCATGGCAGGGCATGGAACGAGATGAGTTTTAAGGTCCCCTAAAACACAAACCATCCTGAGACTCTATGATTCTATAAGGGAACGTGGCAGAAAAAGCCACGACTCTCATGGTTCTATGCGAGGCAGGGGGAGCTACAGGAGAGGCAACTGCTCCCCTCAGCTCCTGCCGCTCCGATTTGGGGGTCACCTCCACAACCCACTGTGCTGGAGAGCACAGCTCGAGACGGACCTGGCTGGTGCCCACATGTGACATCAGCAGGTCAGCCTGTCACTAATTGAATTATACCTGCATTACTTAATAAACAAAGAATACTCTCCACATTACAACGATGTAATCCTTTAATTGGTTTATGAGCACAGAGTCCCATGGGAAGTGTCACAAATCCATCAGGATGCCCTGAGCACTGTTTCTGAGCTGGAGAGATAAGGAGTGTCATATGCCAGCGGTCGGCTCTGGGCTGAGCTGGCAATGGAGCTGAGCCAGCACTGTGCTCTGCTCCACACCACCCAGTACATCCAGCACCAGCACCCCAGCCCCACTCCTGAGGGCTGTGCAGCTGCCACAAGCAGCAGGAGCCAGCAGCCAGACCCTGTCCCCCAGCACCACAGCCCCCTCCATCACAGGTGTGCAGGGTGACCCACCTGCTGTGGTGTGCACCACAGAGCTGCGCCAGAGGGTACCCAGGGCCCCTCCAGGCACAACATCAGGGGCAGGTGAGCACTGCAGACCCCAGTGCCTCCAGCCACTTGTCTGCACTTGGTCCATCAGGCCTTGCCAACACAATCCCATCTGACTCCCCAAACACACACGGAGGTGATGTGTGTGTCCTTCTCACCCATCAGCTCACCCTAGAAATCCCCTTCTGTTGCTCCATACCATTTGCTAACGTAGACGTAGACCAGAGCCATGTCCCTGAAACTCAGCACACTTCAGAAGGGCAGGCAGAGAAGTCTTGGCAGAGGGAAACCACACTCGGCAGGATGCAGGTATCCTATTCCATGCCACCCCATGCACGCACACGTTAGCTCAGGATCAAGCCTCTGCTGGTAAAAAACCACTTTGGTATCTGAAGCATCAGCAGTGTTGCTCCAGCTGGTCATGCCAAGGACAAAGAGCACAGGCACACACTTGGCCACACTGGAGGGGATGGGGCAGTGCATAGGACTCCAGCTGGGACCCTACAGACTCCACGCTCTCTCTGCCATCTCTCCTGCACGAGGACACCTGGATTGCCAGGTGCTCCCCAGATGTTTGGGTGCACTGCTCCCCAGATGTTTGGGTTTGACTTTCTGTGCCTGGTATCACAGGAACAACACACTGTGCCCTTGGACTATGGTTATGTGGTAACCATAATGCTGTTACCCTTCACTTTCGTCCTTTATCCTTCACCTTTCTTCATATCCTCAATACAAACCAGGGAAGCATTACTGACCCTTGGGGAACCATTTGGGTATCTGATTTCACCCATGACCTGAATTCTGGCTGGCGAGGAGCAAGTCCAGCCTCTCCCCAGCATTACAAGTCTCACATCCCATTGGCCACAATTTCAGTTCTCATTACTGTTCTTTATTTATTATTATTTCAACTTTCCAGATGGAATTTAAATGTAGTAACACACTCTGTACATTGGCTTCTTTAATGCTCCTTAGAAGGAATGAAGCTTATTCAGCTCAGCCCTTTGTGCCTCACGTTGCCACGGTGGGAGGCCCTGGCAGAGCCGGCGTGGGAGCACCGAGAGGCCACGGTGCCAAACAGAGCTGAGCCCGGGACTGAGCAGCACTGCAATCACAGGGCATTCACCAGAGCAGGTCTGCTGGTGCCCTCTGGATACACAGCACAATGCTATCCAGGAACGCTCATTTAAAAACTATTGTCCTGATCTGCTCCTGTGGGAATTAACACAATCCTCATCCAGCAGGAGCAGCAGCTGTAACCATCCATCCTGTGTCTTTTGCCATGGTGTTTATCATGTTTTCCTTCTAGAGCAGGGAAGGACATGGGGATTGCTTCAATCCACAGAAGGTGTGTGTTTGCTGAATGCTTCTTAAATAACACAGGTTAGAAATGGCACGTCTGACCCAGGGCAGGAATGGGCGATAATGAACATAACAGGAATACTGGCCCAGAGGAGGCACATTCCCATTTCAGCTACGTCAGAACACTGTAGGTCAGACTGTGTGTGCTTGGCCTATTACCCAAAGCCCAGCAAACAGAGCAAACTGCCCCTGAGAGGGGTGACAGGGAGAGTCCAGCATCACAGCATGGCACATGGCAGGGCAGGCAGGGCAGCAGCCCTGGCATCCCCATCCCCCAGAGGTTCCCTGGAGCCCAGAACTTTGGTGCAGGTCAGAGAGGACACTCCAAGACCCCACATCTGCAGCAAGGTGGGGTGGAACCCTGAAGCAACCTCAGCCTTAGGAACAAAACATCTCACAGTGGAGCTCGAGGTGCCTGGCTTGTGGTGGGCTCTGCTTTCCAGACTCACAGCTGTGTCTCCTCTGACACCTGCCCAGGCAGCAGCTCTCCTGGGCCCCTCTCTTCATCCCCAGGACCATGGTGGTGGGGCTATCACAGCCCCAGCACCGGGCAGAGCCCACCAGAGGTAGCCCCCAAGGACAGCTGCCATCAGGGCAGGGCCACTGTGGATCCCACTCTGGGCACGGCCAGGGCGTCCACTGCCTGCTCAGGTGACAACACCCCTCAGGCCTGGGACCATGTTACAGATCCTCTACGCATGGAAAGAAACCCAAACCTCTCCTGGGAGGTTCCCAGCCCATGCAGGGAACCGCTGGGCACTGCCACTTGCTCTGGCTTTCCATGAAATGTTTAAAAGCCAGTGCTTTGCAGCACACACAACTCCATGCACAACCCCTCTGCTATTTCCAGGAGCTTCTCCATTCTACAGAATGCCCTGTGCCCCCACCCTGGGCAGCACCACAGCAGGGACACAGCTACGCAGGCACACTCAGGTTCTATGTGGGCGGTGCTGCCCCATGACAGGAGTCACCTGTGGTAACGAGGGCAACAGCACAGTCAGAGCCTGGAGCACCCCAGGGCGTGTGAACAGCCCTGTGAACTGCAGAGGGATTAGTGACCTACCAGCTAAGCCAACATAAGCACGTTAAGTGCCAATCTGGAAGCAGGACCGCAGTGCTCAGACACTTCACCACGGACACGGTGGGACAGGGAGCCACACTCAGTCCCTGCACCATGGAACAGTGGCTCCAGTGGCAGGGCTGAACTCCATAGCACTGGGGTACCAGAATTACAGCCTGGGCTGCTCAAGTTTGCTGAAGAAACTCATAAAAAAAAACAAAAGGACTGCTTTACACCACCAGGCCAGGACAAAAGCATTGCTCTGCAACTTTGAATTGCACAAACAGCTGTGAGGGTCAGCCCTTACACTGAGCTGCTCGCAGAACTCACCCACCGCTACACACGTTCCTGGCTACACTTGTCCTGCTGCTGACCAGACCATAGGGTGAAATCTCTTCTTCTGTCAGGAACAGGAGTCTTGGACAACCAAAGAGCTGCCATGGGGCACTAACCACATCCCCATGGGTACTTCCAGCACACACTAGACCCTGATGGAGGGCTTCTTGCTGCTTGCCAGCGTGAGGATGCAGAAAAGGGAGGCTTATGTTGGACATCTACAGGGTCCAGCTGCAGTGAGAGGGGGACTCTGTGCAAAGGACATAGAGTACTGGAAAGGAGGCTGCACCCTCAAAACCAGTCACTAAGTGCAATCCTTGCCACATGCCTGGGGACAAGGACACATCTGTTTGGATCAGCCCCGGGCAGTGAGTGACAAGCAGCCCATGGAGGAGTCCCCGTGCGAGTGCTCTGCTGGCAGAGCCTCTGCAGCCACACATCAGTTCTCTTCACGGGGGACAGTTCTCCTCACATGCACCCCCAGCCCCGGTCCCCTGCACAGCCCATGGGGCCTGAGTGCTGCCAGACCCACAAGTGGCACAACAAGGACAGGTCGTCACCTGGGTCCACCTGCAGCATATCCCCAACCCACAACAGGGCGTGCCAAGGACCTGCACAGTCTGTGCTGGGGCACTTCGCCACCGGGCACTGACAAACACCACTGGAGAGAGGACTGGGGCTTCTGCTGTTCTTGTCCTGTTTCTTTACACCATAGCTGTGGAAGATGCTTTATTGTCCAGGTCAGTTTGCCTAGGCTCAGTCACGGCATTCAGGACCCTGACACTCTCCTGACCAGGGTGCCTTAGGTGTGCAGAGCCCTTCCCACATGCCTGCGACACAGCTGACTGTCCCCAAAGGCAGCCACAGCCAAAGCTGAGGCTCAGAGGCAGCAGGAGAGCAGCAGTCACTGCTCGGGAGCTGCTGTTTGGAGCCTGGTCCCCAGGAGCAGCATCACTGCAGCCGGGCACCAGCAGAGATGAGACACGAGGCTGACGTGTCACAGGAGCCGCGAGCACAGCAAACCTGCCCACAGCACAGCGACACCAAACCTGCCCACAGCAACACCAAAGCTGCCCACAGTACACACAGCACGGCAACGTCAGCTCTGCACGGAATCACAGCCGGCAGCAGAAGGCTCCCTGTGAAACACCACGTCCCCGGCGGCACCACTGACTCACAGCTGACAGGGCGATAAATCCCGCTCGCCTTACTCAGACCCACTCCCACGAGCCCTATCAGGGAGCTTTACATCAAGGGTTTCACAAGTGCGTTGGAGAAAGAACAACAACGCA
Organism: Sakesphorus luctuosus; assembly: GCA_013396695.1. Lineage (NCBI taxonomy): Eukaryota > Metazoa > Chordata > Aves > Passeriformes > Thamnophilidae > Sakesphorus > Sakesphorus luctuosus. The sequence continues at coordinate 202,896 of VWZD01005964.1, forward strand.
GCTCCCAGAGCCCTGGCAGCCCTGCTGACAGCACTGGCCTTCCTGTGCCACCAGCACCTGCCTTCCAGTGCCAATGGCACCTGCCCTCCTGTGCCACCAGTACCTGCCTTCCTGTGCCAAGGGCACCTGCCCCTTTGTGCCACCAGCACCTGCCTTCAAGTGCCAATAGCACCTGCCCTCCTGTGCCACCAGTACCTGCCTTCCTGTGCCAAGGGCACCTGCCCCTTTGTGCCACCAGCACCTGCCTTCAAGTGCCAATAGCACCTGCCCTCCTGTGCCACCAGCACCTGCCCTCCCATGCCAATGGTACCTGCCTTCCTGTGCCCATAGCACCTGCCCTCTTGTCCCAGGCAGTGATTTCACATCCCAGGCAAAGTCTTAACTCTGGTTTAAACCCACAGAAGTTTTAACTCACACCTCGCCCACGTGCAGCAGAACATCTCTGCATGACTCCTGAGCGGTGTTAAAGCAATCCCATCCCAACCCCTGGACCAGCAGCGCTGCCACCAAGGGACTGACAACATATCCTGGGGATTCCACTGCGTGTGACTTTCTCCACTGCAGTTTTTCCTCCTTGTTTGTGTTTTCCTCACACAGCTGCTGTCCCACAGGTGGTCAGTCCAGCTGCAGGAGGCACAGAACTGCCACAGCTCGGTATGGTGGGTTCCTGCTCCTTTGTCCCCCGTGCCCACATACAGAGACCAGAGAGTACAAAGAATTAGAAATAAATACACAGGCAACTTCAGCTATCTGGCAATGAAACAATGCTGAGCCAACAAAAACTGAAGAGTTTAATCTGTCTCCCATCCAAAAGAATTCCAACATGATCTTGACAGAGAAGTCTAAACAAAAACTTCAAGGGAATAAAGACATTCCACTTTAAAGCAAAGTTACCTAATTATGTGTTTTCATGGAAATGTTTTTGCCAAGAGACAGTTCCTGGGAAGAAGCTTCATCTCAAAGAGCAACCTCAAAAGTACAGCATTGGACATGGGCTCTGCAGCATTGGGAACTGGCTCAAATGTTCCAAGGTCCTGCTGGCCACGTGCTGTGCAATTACAGGCATTCACCGAGGTTCCCATTACTGCCTCAATTAGCCATTTGACAAATCCCCTTCTGCATTATCCAGTCTGCTCGGGGCAAATATGACTTGCAGAGCCTTTTATTCCATGGGAACACAAGAGCTGCCACCCGGCTCAGGAGGCAGGCACAGTGTGCCCAGCTTGCACCTCAGTGGCCAGCAAGTTGGCCAGGATGGGGCAGGGAGCCCCTTGGACACCACAGACACCCTCACACACCTAAATAATGGGATAACTGGGCAGCTAAAGCAGCTGCTAGTTATACCTGCACCCACAATCCTTGTCAGGGCATGGCTCCTGGCACTGTGCAGTTTCACTGTGCTACAGACCTTTGGCTCCTGGAGCTCCTGGAGCTGAGGGACCAGGGGTGGCCCAAGGGCTCAGCATCTGTCCTTGGCTTGTGGGGCTCCAGGCCAGGGACTTCTCCAAGAGCTCTGCATTCACCTCTCTTCACCCCACCTGCTCCCCCCGAATATCAACACCTCTCCCTTCCTCTGCAGTTCCCAGTTCTCCAAGAGTGAACACTGAGAGCTCCACAAAAGACAAACTGATGCCATCACTATCCCATGTGAGGCTGCAGGCACTCAGCTGGCCATCCCTGGCACCACCACCCAGTAAGAAAGCCTGGGAGTCACTTGGGGAAGTAGCAGAGGTCTCCATCCCTCCCTGGGAGCCCCAACAGACCCAGCCAGATTCAGATAAAGGTACGCAGGGACACAGACCCACCCCTGCTGCAGGTCTGTGTGGGAACACCTTTGACAGCCTGGATCTGGGCACCTCACTGAGGAATTCTGTAACCAAAGTTACTTCTTCAAGATTTGTCATTTTGTTTTCAAAGTGGTATCTCAAACTCCAGGGTACCAGAAGGTGTATCTGACTAATTTGAAACAAATGTTTCTATTTCACTGCAAAGTACATGATTGTTTGATATATATTTCTAGAAAGAATGGTTCATTCTTCAGCAACAAAACCTTGTACTTTGGATAAGGTTTGGATTTGGCTTTCCAGGCTTGAATGTCTCAAGTGCTGCTTCTGTTCAACCACATTTCTCTCTGCTACCCAGTCACACAGACAGCAAAAAAAGCTTCTGTTTCCAAAGCATTTTAGGTAACTACCTCAAGGATAGTTTTTGTTTAAAACACACACAAAGCCCTCTCTTAGCACAACTTCATCGGATAGTGTCAGCAAGCACATTTTAATAGTGTGATATTGAAAAGTAATTTTACTACTAGCTAGAAAAGTCTGAAGATTGCAGAGGATATATTTAGATGTGTATAAATAGACAACACTCAGTGATGTCTGGTCCAGGGAGTACAAATCTTCCCTAATGCACGGAATATGCCTGGCCCAAAACGCTTGAGCAGCACTTAGACAGCCTCTTCAGCTTGGCTCAGGCTCTGGGCCCGCTAATAGCAAGGCCATTAGAGCGGCGCTCTGGCCCAGCTGCTCACACAGGGAATATGCAGATTGTTCTGTAAAACCGAGCCCGTCACCACATCTGAAAGCTCAGGCAGTATCGATCAGCAATGGAAAGCCATTAGCTCTGCAGCCTCTGAACTATCTCCACAAGCCTCAGAGGAGGGATGAGCCCTCCAGGCACCTCAGGGTGCTCCATCTTCCCAAGACAGGCACCCCATGTGCCAGGCCCATCCTTCCTGATGCACCTGCCTTTGTGTCTCCTCTAATCTTTCTCCAAAAGTTGGAGATCTGGTTTCTTCTTGCCATGCTGCTCCATCACATCTCTCCTTGGGTTCCCCCCATTCTGTCCCACACCACCAGCCAGCCTTCCTCCCTCCATCACCACTCACACCTGCAGTGGCCAATGGGAGCCTCTCCAGACAATAAAGCTGTATGAAAAATTCAAACCAATCCCATGGGACACCATTCTGAGCAGAGCTGCAGCTGAGACTGGCACTTCTGCTGGTCACAAGGATGACAGGAGCCTGCCAGCTCTCACTAGGACAGTACAGTCTGGAGCCCACTCCCACAGCTGAATACATTTGGTGGAATGGAACAATCTGGAGCCCTCTCCTGCAGCTGGAAGTATTTGGTGAACAGGTGAACTAGTTCAGATTTGAACTTGCACTGGGCACTTGAGATATCCAGGATTTGCTTCCACTGACTGCCCTGCTATGATAAAACTGGGACTTGCTCTTTCTGAAAGCAGAAAAATGAGCTAATATGCCAGGAGACGTTTCTTAGTGAGGCTTGTAACTGAAGGCCAAACTGGTGAGCTCTGGTGTTCATTCTGATGCAGGCTGATGCATTTAAACACATTTATTATGCATTTAAACAAATGTATAATCCCTTGAGTACAGTATATATATAGAAACATGGATCAGGAAGGTGTTGGGCACTGAGAACACTCACGCTCCTTGTGCAGAGTCAAACCTGACTCCCAGATCAGCAGCAGAATCACCAGGCCTGGCTCCAGATCACACTGGCACACCTACCCCTGCCAGGACCCACTGTGGCAGCACCACAGAGCCTGCTGAGGAGAGGCCCATGCACAGGACCAGGGTGCCCAGCAGAGTCCCTGGGGCAGCACATGTGCTCCTAAGCACCCAGGTCCAGCAGCCAGGTGCAGCTCCACCACACCGGGACAGACCAGCCCCAGCATGGGCAGTCTCTCTGGCCAGCTTTACCCCCAGCTCCCAGACACAGTCATGGCCAGGATCCGTGCTGCCAGAGCCACCTGCTGATGTGCAGCTGGAACCAAATGGGCTTCACTGCCAGGATGGATGCATTTCGCCGTGCTGTGCCGCCTGGCTTCGCTGGCCGGAGCAGCGCCGGACACGCAGCGCTCGCCCGAGGATGCTCAGAATGCACGAGCTGACACCACGTGTCACACAGAACATGTGAAATGGAAGTGTGGGGGGGAGGATCACCAGCACGACAGCACGATGGCCAAGGGCAGGGACTCCCGGCCTGTCCGGCTCCACAGCAGCCAGCTGGAGGCTGCACGGGGCTGGGCTTGGCTGAGGGCACCTGCTGTCCCACCCCTGGTCTCCAGGACTGGTGAGGCCGCGTTCATGACCACAGCTGGTATCACCTTCCTCTGTTACAGACACGCAATGTAATGAGAAACCGTCCCTATCCTGGAGACGTGACAGACCAGGAGGGAGAAATGAGGCAAAAGGTTCAGGAGGGGAAGCACTGCTGTCCCGGAACGAAGAGGAACCGCAGAGCCGGCGTTCCCCAGCCCATGTTGGCAAGGACCAGCCCTGGAAGGGGCTTGCCCTGTCCTCCTGGCCCAGATGTGCCCGTGCCCACCTCACACTGGCCTGAGCCCGCACCCGGTGCTCGCCGCCAGCTGCTGCTGGGCTCCAGGAGGGCTGTGCGGTTCGACATCCGCTCCTGGAGCCGGGAGGGCTGACGCTCCGACATCAACATGGCTGCGAGGCTCCGCCGGCTCCTCCGCCGCTGCTCAGCCATCTCCGCAACGGGAGCCTGCCGGCAGGGAAGATCCATCCTGTCCTACATTCGCTCTCCCACAGGCAGCGGTGCTGACCACGGACAGAGCGAAGGAGACGGAGGGGAAGGGAGCGCACCCGCATCCCGGGACGCGGGGGACCGCGGCTGCCCCCAGAGAGGGGAAGGGGGAGTGCGGTGTGCGTGTGGCGGGCAGGGGCGGCGGGAGGAGGCGGGGGGGAGCCGCGGGGTTGCTGCTCCCTCCGGC
>VWZD01005964.1:208779-313719 GCA_013396695.1 Sakesphorus luctuosus
GCAGACGTGCGCCCGGGCCGCCCCCCGCCGCGCCGGGCTGCGGGATGCGCGCGGGCTGCGGGATGCGCGCGGGATGCGGGATGAGCGCCGGGCTGCGGGATGAGCGCCGGGCTCCGGGATACGCGCAGGCTCCGGGATGCGCGCCGCCGGGCGGGACCCACACCAGACACCGGCACCGGCAGGGACACGAACACGGACACAGACACGGACACGCCTCCGCCTGCCCCGGCGCGCCGGGGCCGGGCTACAGCCACGGGGACCGAGAGCGGCCGCGGCCCTCGGGGCACCCCCAGCCCCCCCCAGGCTCCGCCCGGGGCCCCGGGACCGGAGCGGGCGGGGCCGGTGCGGCTGCGGGGAGTGCGCGGGGCTTTGACCTGATGGTCGATACGGCAGATGCATCGTCAGAGTCGTCCCGTGGAGCGGCGGCTCCGCTCGGCGCTGCCCGGCTTGGCGAGGGCTTCTGCCCACCCACGGGGCACGCAGCTGCCCGCACCCTTGCCCGGACCGAGGACAGGGGCTACAGCACCGTACTTGCGGGAGGGATGATCCCCGCAGGAGAAGGAAAGCCTGGCTCATCTTTGGGGGCAGTAAATCGGAGAGCTTTTCGGGATTTCGGGATCGTTACCTGTCTCCTGAATCTCTAACGGGGAGGAGAGTGCATTTCGTGCTACGGAATACTAACACCCTTCTTTAATGCTGTTTTGTGGGAAAATTCTGGGCATGTTGCAGGACCCGAATCAGAGGATCGCTGCCTGGAGAGCCTGGAAGAGGAGCTAATTAACGAACGTCGTCTGCGGCCACTGACCCCGCACCTGGAGGGATGTGCAGGCACGTGTGGTGCCACCGCTGGACAGCGGCCCGTTTCCCCCGACGCCCTCCCGCTGGGATGGGAGGCAGCTGCCTGCTCCTCCGGGTTGCCCCGGGACTGCCTGCAGCCGAACCAGCCTGCGGGGCTGCTGTTCCTGAGGGTGCGGGGGAGAACCCATCGACTGCTCCGCGTGCTTGGAGGCAGCGGGAGCGATGCTGTTGGGATACACCGGCGGCATCTCGCTGGGGATGCACGTGGGGGGAGCCCTGTCCCAGAAAAGCGAAGATGCAGTGGGAGTCCTCACACCTCTCTGCTGACACGGTGCCAAAGTTTTTTGTGCCTTGGGATCCAGCGTCTGGCATTGGTATGGGTGAGAAGAGGGAACACGTCAGTGCTCCAGAGCTCAGGGCTGCCCATGTGACCTGAGAACGCTGAAGTGGAAAGAGATTTTGTTTCTGTGGTCTCAACAGCTGCGTCTGGTCCTGGTCTCAGGAGGAACACAGCTCTCAGAGCCGCGGCATCCTCTGCCCTTCTGGCAGCCTCGGAAGCTGCCCAGGGTTGGGCAGCTGGGCTGGGCCTTTCAGTTAGGGTTTATCTTCCAGTCACAGCAGCTATTTCATGGAACTGGTTCAAGCTGTTATGGGGACAGACAGCCTGGTAGGGCGGAATAAGTATAAATCTTCTGCTCTCTCGAGGGAAAATTCATGCCAGCTGTTTTTATTGGGGTGGGCTCCGCCGTTGCTCTGCCCACTCTCAGCTCTAGCATGGGTCTCCTTTGGAGCTGGGCACAGTGTCATGCTCAGCCCTGATTCAGTGTTCACAGTGTGTTCCCCTCTGGAGAGAGAAGAGAAGATGCTCCTTGATAAAAAATCCATGGTCTTGGCTGGTGTCCACCAGTGTCTTGGGCTTCAGTTTCAAGCATTTGCTACCCTGTCACTTCTCTGCCGCCTTAGGAACAGGGGGACTGGCATGCCAGTGATGCCAGTGGTGTGGCTGGCATTGGGAGGGGCAGCAAGCAGCTGAGTATTGCTTCCCTGGCCACAGGGACATGGAGAAGCTCAGTGGGAACTCAGTGGAAGCTTGTGTCAGAGCCTGGTGTGTACTGGAGGGTGCACTGGTTTGTACCATCCAGCACAAACACACCATGAGGGCTGGTTCAGGACCATTCTGAACTGGTACCAGTACAGCAGAGCTCAGGAGCTCCACATCCTCACAGCTACAACAATGTCGTGCACCCTCTGGCCTCAGGGGTCTTGGCAAGGGCTGGTGCAGCTTCTCTGCCAGCCTGAAGTCCCTCTTGGACATGAGATGAGACCGAGATGACACCACTGCCTTGTTAATGTACCCAGTGGGAAAACTGCTCCTCCTTGGGGTGTTTGGGGTTGTGGGAGCTGTGGGTGTGCTGGGGAGGTTCGCTCCCTGATGGCTGGGATGGAGAGCCTGCCTGTCTGACCCTGGACCCAAACCTGTGACACTGTGGTGGGGGTGTCTGTGCCTGAACACTGCCTTCAAAGCCCAGGGTTGGGCTGTTTAGGACAAACCTCGGTGCCCTGGAAAGGGACAGATCTGTGTCATGACAACGTTACCCCTGGTGTCTGGCAGTGTACCCCATGGATGGCACTGTCCTGCATGGCCCTGGCACTGGGGATTTACTCAGATGAGCTTCCACTTAGGTCTAGCCAGGACTCACCCTGCTTTGGGGACCCTCAGTGCTGCTGGGGTTCGGCCTCCTCCCTCATTACCCTTCTAAACAAGCCCTTGCTGGGGGTTTTGTCTTGCTCTTGCCTCCAAGCAGTGTTAAAATGCTTTTTTCCTGATAAAGCCGATAACTTCTTAACCTGAAATCTTTCTCCTCTCACAGGTATCATTTTAAAATTTCATCATTTTGCTTTTTTTGGCTGCAATAAGACGAGCTTCTTGAGGAAAGTGCTTTGTTCAAATAACACACAGAACTGCTTTTATGCAATTTAGCCACCTGTGGAAGGAGGGACTTGGGGACTGGGTACAGTGCCACCGCCCTGCAGCAGGCTGGCAATGGGGTGCTGTGCTCACCCAGCTGCTGCCCACACCACCCACGGTGTCACAGGGCTGCCTACCCCTCATCCCTTTAGATCTCCTCCCCAGACTCACCACAGAGCCATCCTTAGATCTGTGACAGCAGCCAGCAGCATCCCTGGGAGTCGCTGCTGGACCGGTGGGGCAGCAGAGCTGGGCACTCAGCGGAGCAGGAGGAGCAGGATGCCCCTTGTCTGTGGTGGTGATGGCTGTGCCGGGTACTGGAGCAGGGACTGTTCAGGCATAACGTCACTGCACACCAAGCACGCAGCTTCCCATGGGCACGGGAGCCCTTTCTTGCCAGGCACCGAGTGCTGGTACCGTGTGCTGTGCGTACACCCTAAAGGAGACAGGCAGCAGTGCAGGGGAGCAGCACTGCGGGTTCTGACAGCCCTGCACAAACCAGGGCCAGGGGTGGTACATGGGGCTCCTTAAGAGAGACTGTGATACCTCACCAAAAAGTGTTTGGAACCAGCAATGTTTATTAGTCCTTAGAAGGAGAAAATTCACTGCCCTAATCCCCCAGGTGTGAAATGCTGCCCTGCATGCAGTGGATTCCCCTTGCCCAGAGCACCTGGGACACAGGAACGCCGCAGGGGCCAGTGCATGCCAGTCTCTCCCTGCGGAAGAAGGGGCGAAGTGTGGAGTTAACTGGGTTGTCCTTTCCTGAGGATATTTTTTTCCATTTTAAGTTCTTTAATCTGTAAGATGGGGGAGCTGTTGCATTGTACCAAAAAAAAAAGCAGGGACTGATCTTGCTCCTTCCCAAGTGCTGCATCTCCCTGTCACCAGGCTGGGGCTGAGAACCCCCCACAGCTGCCCTGGTGGCCCCAGCTCTCGCCTCAGTGGCCAGGGAGGCTCTGGGCGAGCGGTGCTGAGCCTGGCCCAGGCAAACAGCTCCCTCAGCATTACTTATTTTGTTTAAGGCAAACTGGCATGGCATTTCTCCCCAGGGTACATTGGCAGGTGGTAAAGTCCTGGCACAGGCTGATTCCCTGTCCTTCATGTGCCAGCCCTGTGCTGCCTGTCCCTGCCACTGGGAATGCCAGTGAATTAGACCTCCCTGCAGGGCAGGAGGGGCTGGCAACAGGTTTGTCCTCAGACAGACTCGGTTCATCACGTAGAACCAAATCAAGTCATAGATACTTAGTAGCTCTAGTGCATCCTTTTTTACATTTTTAATTAGAAAACAGCTTAAAATCATGATTACAGTAGTTGTAGAGCCTGTTTGATTAATCTTTTAACAGATTTGCTTTTTAAGGAATAAAATAATGCACTGATTTATTATATTTTTTTTTAAATCTCCTACGTGAGTATATGAAGATTTCCAGAAGTTGGTACCTGATGTGCTTTAATTGTTAGACATGGGCTGGAGGATGAACATGGATGACCTCTGGGTGTCCTGCAGTGACCTCACACCTGCCACAATTATGCATCCCATGAGCACAGTTTTGTCTGGGAAAGACCTTGAGGCACAACTGGGAAAATTTTGCTGTGCTGACAGAGCTTTTTCCCCCTCGGCCCAGACCTCATGGGCAGGCTCTGCCCACCCTGGAGCCAGCACATGAGCTCAGGGCTCTGTCTTTGGCCAGCTTTGTGCCCCACACAATGGCTTTGCTCACCCCATGGTGACCTGGTGGGGACCTGAGCTTATCCAGAACATGACTTGTTTAATTTGGATACAGAGGTGGAGAAAATATGGCAGATGGAGACCTTGCACAAGAAATGGGAAGAAAGGGATTTATTGCAGGACTGGGAATCAAAAATAGAGAATAAGCCCAGTCACAATTTAGAAAAACAGCCTGTCCAAAAAAACCCTATTACCTGCAAAAGACTGTTTCCTTCTGCCTAGTGGCATTGTCACATCCAGGTGCTGGGACCAGTGTACCCAGCGCAGGCAGAGACTGGAGCAGTTGGGCAGTGCCAGGGTCTCACTGCAGCTGGCACAGCACCGGTGTGTGGGATGGAGCTGAGGCAGAACTTACATGAGAAGGTGGCTGCTGACACCATGGGCAAACCCAATCTTCCATCTGTAAATAGACTTATTTGTGTTTTTGAGGAGACCAACACAGCTGGGGACAGGAGGCAAAAAAGACAGTGCCCCAGGGAAGGACTTAGGGATACAGTGTGGTGCAGTCCTGTGATCTACTGAGCTGATTTGGGGAAAACCTCTCTACATTTTATTTCCTGAGGTGAGATTAACTGTGCTGGATCCAAGAACAGGGATTGCCCAGCCCTGAATGTGTCTTTCCATCACTGAAAAGCTTGGCAGTGCTGCAGGAAAGGTTGGAATCAATGCTCTCAGAGGGCTTTTCCAATCTGAACAATTCTGTGATTCCATGATTTCAGCAGAGGGAAATGTTGGGTGTCCTGCATATGGAATGGGCCTCACCTTGCAAACTGCCTGGGCACCTTGTCCTACATGCCCAGGGCTCAGCACACCCTCCCTACCTGTAAAGTTAGGGATGGGGCCAAAGATGTGCTCCATTGCCTGTCTCCTCCCTGATTCTGGAGTTTTAATAAGGTGCTCCCTTAACACTTGCACTCTCTTCATGTTGGGGTTTTGGGTCTCAGTCTTTTAAAATTCTTCTTTATTCACATTTCTTTCCTATATAATTTATTCCTTCTTTGTTGAGATGACTTCTTAGGAGCAAACAGCAAAATCGCCATCCCAGCCTGCCCCAATTCCCTCAGCATGTCAGAGCCATGTGCAGAATTCATTTCTATAATAGACTGGAATTTGTTCTTCTACCAGTTGCTGATTTAAGTATTTTCCTTAAGCCAAATTTTTAATGGAAAAGAGTGTCCAACAATTCAAACTGTAATTCTTCTGGATGCCCCATTTCCTATCTCATATCCAAGCAGCAAGCTGAAGGCTCCCGTTCAACTCACTGGAGTAGGAGAATGAGGAGCTACCAGAGACCTCATTTATACACAGAAGAAAGATTGATCTTTTATTTGCAGTCTTCAGAGTCCTTAATTTACAATCTTTACAGTCTCTACAGTCACAGTTTAGAGCCCACAGGAGCACATCACTGCCATAACCACATTGAAGTGAAAAGGCTGCACCAAAACTGAGTCAACTGCCACTGCCAAACTTACTCCTGAATGCTGGCTCCCCAGTGTTGCTACCCAGAACAGGAATGCAATATTCCACTGGAACTGGAGGAGAAAGCAGATTTAGTGATGATTAGGCTTAGGCATTCCAAACAAGCAGAACCAGGCAAATAATAAGATAACCAATATTTTTGAGAGGTTGCTAATTGGAAAAAAAAATAGAGGCACATAAGCAAAAGAATTCTAGTAATAACTCTTCAAAAGAGGCTGAACTGGAGTCTGGCATGGATCCCCACCACTTCCAAGCTTGTTCAATTAAAATCAACACTGAATGGGTTTTCTTTCACTTCCATTACTCAAGCTGCATCCTTCAAAAGGATGGCAAATGAGTGATATGCATATGAAAGAACCACAGAGTATGAAATTACAAAATGATACAGGGTTTGGATATTTGCACTTGGAGACATTAAATCTTCTGAAGGAAAATATTTGAGCAAATTCTGAATAAAGAACCCTATAGAGGAGGAAAGAAGAGCAGCGAGATAATCTAATAAGGCAGAGACAGTTTCCAAGTGTCAAATTCCTCGGTTTAAGATGACATGGTGGTTCCAGCCCAGGATCTGCTCCTCTCTCTGGGCAGCACATTTGCTACTGGGGTCTCATGTATGTTGATAAGACAAACCAGGTTCAAGGTCCTGAGTCAGACTTGGATTTAACCCTTTTCTGAGATTTAGAGGTAGTGAAATCACTTCCTTGCTGCTGGTGCTCACCCTCCTTTCCCTTCTGCGTGCTCAGCGCTGCTGCAGCCCCTCTCTGGGCAGGTGGGGCCCTCCCAGCTGTCCCACACATTCCACTGCAGCCACTGCTCCTGGGAAGGCGCCACTGCTCCAGCCTTCCTGGTGCCCTGCCTGGCCATGGACACACTTCCCTACAGCCAGTGTCCTGCCTGGCCACAGACATGCCTTCTCACAGCTGGCAGATGGCAGGAAGAGCCAGCAGAGAGGTATCTCATCTCAGTCGTTGGATCTCTCAAATGTGCAGGGAAAAGTGCTTTGTAAATTGCACTGTATTTTATGAGCTCATTAAGAGATGCAGCAAACAAGCACAACAAACAGTAGCTCGATCCCCTTTGCCCAAGGGATTCACACAAATTCACTCACTCACCACTCAAGCCAAGAGATTGCATAATGTATTACCTGTAACTGAAGTCACACACTTGTGAGCAGAGTAGATTCCAATGTGAGTGCTCATCCCTCCTCCTCACTCACGGAGCAGACGTGCCCTTCAGCACACCATGAGGCAGGGAAGCCTCAGCAGTCCCACTGCTGTGGGTTCCACTCATCGCAGCAGGTTTTGGGGTGAGCTGACCGCTACACCTCCCACCTTGGTCTGTCCTATTCCCAAAAGTCAACAGACTTGAGAAGGCACTGGCTGTGGGGCTGGAGGACCGTGGCTGCATTGTGGACCTTCGTCTCCTTCTGGACACATCCTAACACCCTGGGGCTTTGGCTCCAACCCAGGGACCTGCTCCCAGCCCACACCAGGCTGGGCCATGGCCTGGGTTACCCAAAATCTGAGTGGGAGTCACAGGAATAGTCACAAGGTGCCAGGTATCACCATCTATTCATCTATTCTGGTTTTGAGGGGAGCGAAGGGAGGGCTCAGGCTGCCTGCTTGTGTCTCAGTCTGCCAGCCTGCTGTATTTTTAATTTTATATAATCACTCAACCTCATGGAAAGTCACCTGTTTAGTAGGAACCATCTTGCATTTTCAGGAATATACTGCATGGAAACCCCTTAAACAGTCGCCTGATGGTCTCTAATCACACGAGACTTCCATGCTGTGTTTGAAATCTCAGGATGCCATGGCTCGACAGTAATTAGCAGTAATTGTTTCTCACGTAGGTGCAGTATTTGATTAATAACTCCTTTGCAGCAGTCAGGGAGATCAGGGACGCCCAGGTCAGGACCTGTCGCTGCTAATTACCCTCTCAGTCCTGTTGTTAACACAAGCTCTCTGCAGCTCCTGCCAGTGTCACTTCTCAAGGACAGAATCCACAGTCCTGCAGGGTTTCATTCCTCAAGGAGAGGTGGCAGGTGCATCATTCCACTCTGACTTCCCCAGGGCATGGGCCGAGAGCCACAGGCTCATGGGGTTTGCTGCTGTTTGAAGTTGTTCTGGAAATGAACCCAGGCTGGGTTAGAGAAAAGAAACTTCAACAATAGGCAGAATTTGATCAGCACCTTGGGTGAGCTGCTCCAGTGCCTGGCTGTCCTTGTTAAAAATGTGTGTCTTACTTCTGCTCTTCGGTTTCCCCCTGTGGCTTTGAACACAGAGTTCTTACCTTTTTTAATATTCAGTCCCTAAAGAGGAATGTTTTCCTTCTTTGCCTGTGTTTCTCAGGCCCTGGGTGATGTTTGCTATTGTGCTGGGAGTAGCTGGGATTTAGCAGGAGGGTCAGGGGATGCTGAGAGCTGTCCTGCCATCCACAGCCCAAATCTGTCTCTTCCCAAACTCCTCTCTTCCCACTCCCAAGCCCCCTGCCCTGCAGGGCCACAATTCTGTTGGGTGTGCGAATTCACATGGGACAGCGAGGGATGAAGACTTTTACTGCCATATGGGCTTGAGAAAATGTGGCTGCAAAAAACAGGGTTGGTCATCTGAACAGGTTGAGAAATGCTGAAAACAGGAAGAAATTTGTTATCAGGTGTTTTTCCCCTTGTGTCAGAGCTGCCTGAGAAGGTTGGGGGCTCAAAGGGGTGCCAACATGCTGGCACAGACCCCCTGCACCCCCCAGAGTGGGATCAGCCCCATCCCCCCTGCTGAAGGTCTGGTCCCACGTTTGAATTGCCTGCACTGGCCTGAGCCTGGCTCCGAGGGAGGGCTGGAGCTGCCACCGTGCTCTCTGCTCTGAGCATCACCCTTCTCTGCTCCCAGTCCTGTCCCCTGCCTGCCCAGCAGAGCGCTGGCCGCCTGGCTCTGCTCTCCAGGGGGAGGTGTGTGAACATCAGTCAATTAATCAGGTTCTCTGAGTGCTAAAAAAGCCACCCCAAACCTTCACCATAGCTATTTTACAGCCTTAGGAGGTGAGATTGCAAAGAAGCAGTGCCCTTGGGAGGGCGGGAGCAATATGAATATGGAATGGGAATTCAGTGTGTACAGGAACATGAAAATATCCAGGAAATATTTCCAGAGAATGTCCTTTATGAGGCAATGACCAGAACTTCAGGGAGCTGCATGGAGCAGCAGTTGTCCCTGTGTGTCAAGCCGAAGGCAGCTCTGGGAACTCTCACCTCTGTGCTGGGGTAACACCTTTCAGAAGTGCCTCTCCCACTGGCCCTTTCAGAAGTGCCTCTCCCATTGCCCCCGCCGTAGCCTGGACCCCTCGGCTCAGGCTCTGCACTCGCCCAGCCCGGTGCGCTGCTGCAGCCCGGTGCGAGCCCCGCACCGCCCTCGCTGCTCGCACCTCCCGCCCGCGCTCAGCATCCTCCCCATGAGCCGCGCAGGGGCTGCCGTGCTGCCAACCTGCTGCCCTCCACTGTAGCCACAAAATGGTACCAGCAGATGCCTCCTGGCATCTCCTTCAGCCCTTTGCTGCAGAAGTAGCACAGCACACCCAGAAGGGGAAGCAGGATGTGGGTGAGGGGGTGAGTGAGGTCCCCCCTTTCAGTGGGCACTGGCTGGTGGACCCACTTGCCTTGTAACTCCATCTGCCAATGCTCCGCTAGGATGAGCATGCTGAGCCACTCACTTCACCAGCCCTGGACTGACTTCTTCCTGTCAAAAGCCTGTAATTAGATGCATTCTCTAAGGCCTTACACTGTTTGTATAGTGACCAATTACCAAATTCTACATTACAATTGTGCAATTAGCAGTTCTACACTGTTAATAATGAATTTAAGACTTGAGTAACAGCTCTGAAGGGCTTCCATTTGGAGGCCTTATGAAAATCTTTTTTGCATTACAAAAACCAATCTGTGCACTGACTTTCCAGTTGCTTTCTTTGGGTCTGGTATGGGCTGGCATTTCAATCTCAAAGTCCAATTCAATGACTGACACCTCCTTATTAGTGGGAAAATCTCACTTCAGACCCATGGCTGAGACGTGAGGTTAGAAATACGTCTGAGAAAATCCTGTACAAGCAAATAGGGCAATATTCCTGAAGCAAATGGCACTCCAAACACTATTACAGCCTGGGTTTTTACTTTTCTCAAGCAATGGCTTGGGAACACCAGATTCCCCATTAGCTCCTCAGAGCAAGTTTGTGGGCATTTTGTGGTTTGTTTAAACAACCCACCAACATTGTTACAGTTCTTTGATGGTGAGAAGGTTGATGTTGAATAAAACTTAAATTTAGATAGTTTTCCATTTCCACTTTCCCAAACCCGTGCCCTAACAGAGAAAAGAAATCCAGCCCTGAGGTTGTACTTCTCCCTTCTCTCTTGTTTGATTTCTCCTTTCATTGTGTCAAACACCAAATGTCAGTTTCTTCCCAGAAAATTGTTTTTTATCCTGTTCAGAGCTCAGTTTGGAAATACATCCATTAGCATCAACAGGAGAGAAGCAACAGGATGGAACTTGGAAGTTGCAGGCGCCAGAGGTGGGTCCATCTCGGAGCCGCTGGCATTGGCTCCATCAGACATGGGAGCAGCTTCTGGCAGCCTCTCCCTGAAGCCACCGCTGCAGCCTCCCCACTAACCAAACCCTGGCCGTGCAAGCCCCATACAATTTACTCTTACTTGTGTGTTTAGTTTGCAGAATTATTTTCCTCACAGAAAAATGGGGCGTTTCTGAGCAGCCCTAGTGGCTCATGACTTACATTCAAGGCAAGCACAAGACAAATGAGGCAGCTCCAGAGAGCCAAATGCCAGGCAGGGCTCACTACCAGGTGGTCCAGTGATAAATAACCACCACTATTCAGCACAGACTGAATAAATGTATAGAAAACAGGAAAAAAATAAATAAATCATGAAGGGGACACCTGAACAGGCCAAACCCCACAGGACTGAGGCTCACACACTGGGCTGTGGGGTTAGGAAATGTGAAGGATGGGTCTACAATGAGGAATCATTTCTCTGACATGTGCAATGTATCAGGTGTGTCTGATGTATCATGTGATACATGGTTTGCTCCATGTGCCATTAATTATGTCACCAGCTGGAAACTCAAATGGTGTCTGCACGTGATAAATGGTGGTTTCTGGGAGGTGAGGGGCTGTGGGAGGTCCCCTCCTGCAGAACCTGCAGCCTGGGAAGCCCCAGCAGGATGATCCTGGCAGGATGGTCCCAGCGGGACAGCCCCAGCAGAATGCCCTGCCATCCCTCAGGGGAGGGCAGGGTGACACAGGTGCCACTGAGGCCACAGGGATTCATCCATTTTCAGCCTTCTAGGACTTGAATTCCTTGCCAGTTACCTCTCCAGGAGGAGGACAAAGACTGCCTGTGCTGGGCTGGGGTGCTGTGCCCCAGGGATGTGCCCCAAGGATGTTCCATGGGGATGTGCTGTGAAGAAATGCTCCAGGATGTACCCCAGGCACTGCTCCAGTCCATGCCCACATCCAGCTTCCTCTCCCAGTGGTGCTTTTGGTCCCGATGGTGTGACCTGGCCTGGGGGTGCTGTGCAGGCACCCACCTGCTGTGTGCCCCAGCTTTCTCCTCTCCCTGCACAGGCTCAGGGTGCTGCTTTCCCAGTCCCATGCCCAGCTGTGGCAATGCTGCTCCCCAGGTCAGGCTGAGGTGTTGGAGCACCTTCACCTCCCAGCAGCTTTCCAGGCACAGCTGCACCTGGTGCTCTCCATTCTCGTGGCTTCTAACATGAGTGGGAATGGAGCCTTCCCCTGGGAGGCAGCTGGAGGAGAAAATGTTAAAAAAACCCTGAAATATTTAATATTTATGGTATTTCAATATTTTATGCTTGTTTGCAATTAAAAGGAGCTTGGAGCACATAACCAGAGGAATCCTTCCTATGTTTCTGGCTCACCTGCATTACCCACAGCTCAGTGCAGCACCAGCTGGGAATGGAGCTGCTTCCTGATGCTTTGCTATGGAAATTCAAGGAAAGGGAACACAAATGTTTCTGTCTTATAGGGGATTTTTTATTAAACTAACTTTTACATAGGCAGCTTTGTGAGACTATTTTTGAAACCATTGCTTGGGGGGTATTCCAAACCTGTCATATTTTCCCTCTAAGGACAGAAATGAAGTTGTTCATCTCACATGGCACAGGGGGCTTTCTGCAGCCATGGGACACAAAAAGTATGAGCAAGGGACGTCTATGGCAGAGGCAGGACCCTTCACCTGGTCACCTGACACAGCTGTATGAAAGCAGACAATAATTCAGAAATAAGGGCACTTCATAACCAAAACTTCACCTACCATATCAGTGGTTCTGTTAAAAATATAATCTCTATCTACAGGTTTTACCTTACTTCAATATTCAGATTATGAGGGCTATAAGTGTATTATTTCTGCAAGATGAAAGGTAATGCTGTTTCTCACTGTGGGAGATACCACAGACAATATAAATAACCACTGGGTGCAATCAAAAGTCTATAGAACCATTTTTCCAGGACAAGCTGTGACAGAAAGGAGTGTGCTTCCAAACTGTGCAAATCAGTTTCTATGTTAGGGAGAGAAGCAAAACCTGACGATGACATTGCCTGAAATCAAGGAAAAATCTTTTGAGACAACATTAATTTGGATAAAGTAGAGAGCAGTTCTTTACTGAAGAGCTTTTCAGTGTACAAAGTATATAAAGAGAGAGCTGTCCTGCCCCCAATTACAGCCTCGTGCTTCTTCAGGCAGGACCTGAGGCTCCCCCTGGCTCGCTGGGGGAGTAGAGGGAGGGCCCCACTCTGGCCACGTCTCCCCCCAGTATATGGACCCACCAATATGCAGGTGCAGACAGTGCAGCGGTATAGGGGAATTACAAATTTTATAACACTACTTAATTACCATAACTAAAGGTTACATCCAAGCCAAGAACCCCACAGACCTCATACCACCGTGGTGCCACTCTGGTGCCACACCCAGAACTGCCCCTTCAAGGTGCCTGGTCCTCTATCTTATTTTGACTACACTATGTATGGTTATTCCAGTCCTGCTCCAGGTGTGCCAGGCATGATGTTCCAGCTGCTATCTTCACCCTTGAGACAAATTCAGGGATGTAGCACAGAGGTGGAAACTGTTAGCTACTGCCTCAATTGTGAGAAGCTATACAGCTATATAAAAGTCTACAAATATATAAAATTCCAAGGCATCCCTGGGAATAACAGAGCAGGTCTGGAGAACACAGGCTGACTTTGTGGCTGAAATCCTCGAGCCAGGAAATCTGGCAGTCTGGCAGAAAATGTGCTCAAATTAATGCAGAGTATGAGAATGCAGGAACAAGGCAGACCTGAAAGCGAAGATGACAGACTTGCAAGCTGGCTGACAACATTTAACCGGGAAAGAGATCAAAGCCTGCAATCCCAGAATATTCTCCCTGCTTCCAGGGATTTGTGGCTCTGATTGTTGTTTGTGGTTTGCTCCAGGTGAGAGCAGTTCTCTGCTCCCTGGCAGGGGCTGTGGTCAGGCTCTGGGGCTGCCCCGGCGTGTCACGGCGTGTCGATGTCAGGGTCTGTCACCAAGAGGAACATGGAGTCACAGAGCCACAGAATCGGAAATGGTTGGGCTGGAAGGGACCTTGAAGCCCATCTAGTTCCACCCCTTGCCATGGCCAGGGACACCTTCCACTGGCCCTTCCAAAGGTTGCTCCAAGTCCTGTCAAGCCTGACCATGACCCTCCCTGCAAGAGGCAGTTTGCCCTTGTTGAATCCATGATTTTCTATAACACCATAAGAGCATCCTAAAACAACCCAGACTGAAGGGAAAGGTTCTCCTGACCCCTGCTATCCCACTCTAGAAATCCAGTCTGCACCCAAGGTCACGGACTTACTAAAGCAACTTTCTTAAACAGCACAAGACTGACAAATCTATGAAAAAGTCCCCATGGGTTCTTGGGAAAGTGCCAAAGGGGTATTTGATTCCAAGGTAGAGCTCCCACCTGCCCACCACTCCCACACTCAGATAGAGAGTGCTGGGTGCTGCCACTCAGCCATGCTCAGAGCTCCTGATGGTTTTAAAGTCCCTGATTAGCCAATGCCTTTAATATTTATACATATAAATCACACAGTTACAGAGCTCTGATTTCCCAATGGAATTCCTTTGCATGCAGAAGGAATTCATAGAATTATTTCAGCTGGAGTCAACAGTTATACTTCGACCATACATTTTTTTTAAGTGATAAACTTAATTTATCACAGCTTGCTATCAGCAGGGCCTCCATGATCTCATGAGCAAATGGAAAACTGAGGAGGCAAAAATGAGGGCAGGTTTGATGTTATAAAATTCAGTGGTGAATTTACAGTGATGTTTGGAGAAGCCTGATGTTTCACAAGGTATTTGAGGTTCCCACCAGTGAGCTAACTCAGCTGTCCTGGGTAATCTCTAAGGGCGAGGCTGTCATTTACTGCCAGCCCTACACATTCAGCAAAGCTAAAAGAAACCTTATATTTGCCAAGTGACTAAAGTTTTCAGTCCAATTTTTATCATCTCAGAACATTTTATACTAGATCAGGTTTGCAGTCCCCTATATCACCTCTGCAATTATTGGAAAACTAAGATGAGGCAGGCTTGTTATGGAAATTCAGTGAACTAGGTCTGCTGGAAAAGCCTGAGAAAGGCAATTTTTTCCTCCTTTTCCAAGTCAAAATGAGTCTGAAGTTCTGAAGATTTTCTACCAATTTTCTTTACCTTTCCCCTCATTCTGCCAATTTTTTATCCTAATTCTTTTTAAAAAATCAACAAAACTCTGGGTATATTGGCTTGCCTCAATGTCCAGGGAATTCAGGGCATTTTCCTCACATGGAAACACCAACAAACTTCGTGCCACTGCTTTTCATTTATTGCTACTTCTGGTTATTTCTACCTTGAAACTTTTGTGGTCACACTCCAACTCTCACATAATGAAACAGAGAAATCAGATCCAGCTGTCCTCGCTCCCAGCATTGTCCACACTGGTGTTTTTCACATTCCCATTGCTGTTCTTGCAGTGCTGGTGCTTTCCAGACCTCCTTCATGCTCACTCCACCCATACAGGTGTCACAGGGAGAGGGGGCAGCACTCGAGGTCCTTTCCCCTTGTCCTGTCCCTTGCTCCCTGGAGCAGAGCTGGACCCCCACCTGGCTCCATCCTCCTGTCAGTGAGTTGCAGAGAGTGACAAGGTCTCAATATTTGTATAATATTGATATTAATTATTGCCCTGCATTGTACACATCCCCAAAATCTAATCTTTTCCTGGAATGCAGTTGCACAATGGTCATTAAGAGAGGATAACGAGAGCATTGCTTTGGGTTTGTGGATTCAATTCTGCCCCTGCAGGTTTGCTGGGCACTGCCAGGAGGGTCCCCAGTGTGGGCAGGTGGGGCCACCAGTACAGCTGTGACTGGAGGTGGTCAGCCACTGTCACATTCGCTTTTGAGGACATTTCTGTGAGAACACTTTGGGCTTCCACATGCAGCAAGAAGCCAGGAAGGCACACGTGGTGTGGAGCTCACCTACCCAAGCAGCAGCTTTCCAAACCCGGTGTTGTCACAGCACTGCCCTGACTTACCTGCGTGCAGACATTGGCCCCTCCCTGCCCCTCCCCTCCCCGAGCTGTCCTGTCGGCACTTCAGATGGTGTTGCCTTGTAGGAAGTCACACGGTCACCTACACAACGAGCAATTGGTTTTCATAATTCCTGTTCATTATGCAAATTCATTATTTACAGACGCCATTAAGATGAAGTGGATGTGAAGAGCAGTAATAGGAGCTGTGCTTCTGACAGGAGGAAAAAATATTTAACAGAAGATGAATTAGGGCTTGGCCGCATGGGCAAAAAGTAATTTGGAGAACGGGAATGCAGAACCTTCCTGGAGAGGAAGCAACAGAGCTCTTGGCAGGAGGCAGAGCTGTGAGTGGGGAGGACGTGGGAGCTGCTGCTGTGTTGGGTGGTGCCCACCCTGCTGGGACCCCAGTCCTCAGGAGGGCTCTGGCAGCCTCAGGAGGGCTCTGGCAGCCTCGGCTCCCACACTGCAGCTTGGCTGGCTCTGCTGGGCAGGGTGAGCTGGTGCCAGCAGGGCAGAGCTGGAGGCTGCAAACAGCAGACACTGCCCAAGGCATCCATCCCTCTCCTGGCTGTCCCTGACACAGACGTGGCACCTGTCCCCTGCCAAGGGGTGATGGGAGTGTCTGCCAGACCTCCCTACCTCACCCAGAGATGCACATTTCAGTGCCCACATCTCTACAGAGGAAACATAAAAACCATAAAATCAATTTAATTTAAGGCAGCCTGTGCCTTCATGGTCTAGAAACTTATCCGTGTCTTTCACTCCTTAAAGCAAACATGCTTGCTGTTCTGTTGTGCTTCTTAGTTGGTTTTTGGCTTCTTATCTGTCCTTTGTGGAGGAGCAGGATAAAATTTATTAATCCACTTAGCACAAAACTGAAATGGAGCCTTACTAACAGGCTGCCAAACACTCAGGCTTTTCCTTTGCCTGTGGTGCCATTAGATACAACTTTGGGTCCCAGCCCCAGGGTACCTTCAGGGAAACCTTAATCTGAGACACAATCCACAGAGTCAGGACACTGCATGGGCTCAGTTTGGGGTGATTTTTCCAGCAGCTGTTACTGCAGACTTGTACACATTTTAAATACAATCCACCGTTTAGGTGGTTGTTTGTCCTTGATGGACCAAGGGAATGGAATTACTAATTTATTGGTCTGTCACTGGTGTGAGAACCAATGTTCCATCTGAACATGGGCTGGATGAAGGCAGCACCATTGCTCCGAGGATGCTTTAATGCCCTAGTCTTGTCTCTGCCACCTCTATGGCAATGGAGCCTGACCCTCACCCTCCTGGCCCTTCCTTCCCCCCACCCTTCAGCTGCTGTTGTCATTCTGGGCCCAAGACACAGACAATTAGTGACTGACCCCGCTGGGTCAGTGTCAGCCAATCATTTGGGCACACAGAAGGTGGCCCAGGAAGGCCTTCACAGCAACACTCCCCACCATGACCCAGAGTGCAGGGATGGAATTGCTGATAATTGCTTGTTATTAAATCCACAATTGACTCCAGAATATTTTGCCTTGCTGTATGCTGATGGCTGGAGCAGAAGCAATCCCTCTCCCCATGCTAGCAGTGCCCACAGGATAACTCACTACAGGAGATGGCAGGCTGTTAATCTCCACAGGAAAATAAAAAGCTCCTTTTTGGATAAATGTCAGCATTATTTTTTAAAGCTTAGCAAACAAAGGAAAAAAAATTCCTTCCCTATAAAATCCTCAGCTCCCATTACAAAATCATTTTGCATCTTATCTCCTTTCACATTCCCTGTGTGCCTTGGAAGTGTTGGTGTCAACATGCAGAACAACATGCTATGCACAAAATCTTATTATAGTCTCTTCTTTACGATCCACTGGAGAAAAATATGATTTTTCTGTCTGTGTGTGCACTCATCTGAAGAGTCAGGTAACATTTCATTTGTTCACAGTTTCTTCTTCACCCACAAAGCTGAGCAGCTCCTGACCCTTCTGTAACACAGGGACACATCTGGAGGGTATTTGCAGTGTCACAGGTAACCCTCATGGAGGGCAACCATGGGCTGAAGTCACAGGAAGCCAAGGGTTCTTGATGCCCAGGGGACCCATCACTCCCACACTTTGTAGGCCACCACAATGCCTGGGACGAGGCTCTGGCTGGTCCCCGGCACTAAACCCTTTTCCTGCCCAGCTGGACAGAGCACAGTAGTGCAGGAAGGTCCTACTCCATGTGCAGCATCTCCACAGCAGATTCTACAGGTCACAGTGGGTTCACTGCTGGAGCAGGTACCAGTCACCTGGTTGTGTGACTCAAAGTTAATCTCCAGCACTCCCAGAGCTCCTGCCCTGCTGCCAATCCAATTAATTCTGCTTTAGCTCCCAGTCACATCTTTCCCACTGCTTCTCCCATACTCCCTGGTCAGGCTGGCTCCTTGGCTGCATATCTCCTGTGGGTCTCAGTGGGAGTCCTCAGCCTACACTGAGGGTCCACAGCCCCATACCCAGGGGCTCGGGGCTAGTCTGTCTCCTCCAGCAGCCTGTAAGGCTCTCACTGTGCTCTGGCAGCTCCCTTTTGGAAAGAAACTTGGAAAGAGAGCAGCTGCCCATAAATCTTGCTGAGGGCTGGAGCTGTGCTATGCAATGGCCTCAGAACCTCTGTGACCTGAAAGGACCATCACTGGGGTTTAACGTCACCAGGAAATTCACTTCCCACGTTCTCCCAGCTTTCATCTGTGATTAGAACCTCAGGCGTGACAGGTAAATTGCACTTTGTCACTGGAGTAGAAAACATCTCCTCTTTGTTTGGGGTATGGCAATGGCAGGCAAGTTATGTGTGGTTTTTAAATTGCGGTTTTGTCTATGAGCTTCAAAGTCATTATGGCACTGCTGGGTTAATTTAGCAGCACCACAGTCAGTCCAGAATGGAGGAAGGAGCTGCCTTTCCCCTGCTCAGGCAACACATAGATGGGAGTACACCTCCCTTTTAACCCTGCTCAGTTTTCTTTCTTTGTTGGATTCTGAATGTACGATCCTGGCAGTGAAACAGGACAAGCACAGAGCACACTCTCTGCAGCATCCACTTAAATTAGTGCAGGAATGGTGCTGCAGCCTTCTGCAGACTCAGAAACAAAGAGCTTTTTAAGTCTAATTCCCTAATACAATCAAACACAATCAAGCAAAATTATTCACACTGACTTGATTAGTAAAAAGAGAAGACTATGCCAATAAGGTGTCCTGAAACATCTCTCCTTGGGTTTGAACATGGCGCCACTGCTCTCAGCACAGATTCATGACACCTTCTTTTCCTTGCTCCCCAGATCTCCCAGTGTCTGGAAGACAGGTCTATATTTGGGTTGCTCCTCTGCAGGGCTGTGGCTGGTCTGCACCGCCCAGAGCAAAGGCAGGAGAAAGCACAAGGTTGTGCCTGGGGGCTAGTGATGGATGGTAGGGTGACCCAGGGGAGGCTGTGCCTGGAGATGAGGTGACCGACAATGAGGTCTTTCCCTTGGTGCCAAGGCAGAGGAGAAATGTCTTTTCCCATCTGGCCTCAAAGTGAAGGGATCTCTGCAGAGCTTACAGCTGGTTTCCTGTGTGTGGGAGGGCACAGGAACTCACAACTGGGCACGTGCCCTACCCTCAGCATCATGTGTTCTGTACACTCACACCAGTGCGACTGATACTTGGCTCGGGCTGTGAGCATGAAGGGTCACTCCTGTGGCTGAAACAGCAACTTGTGCTTGTTTTTCAGGAAAAGCACACCCCTTGGCAACACTGCCAGGGCATGCTCCTGTCACCAGCCCTCCACAGTCCTCTCATCACTGAGTGTCTGGCTCCTCCCGGGACAGCTCCATCCCTGAGCTGATGGCCAAGGCCTCATCCCCAAGGGGCATGTTTACCTGTTCCCAGGGGGGATGTTTTCTGGTTCCCAAGGAAGTTATTCCTGTTTGCCCATCCCTGGGCTGTTGGAGGTCAGGCTGCTGACCAAGCAAGCTGCTCACACGTCTGCAGTGAGTGTCCAGATGCAGAGATTTTTTCCCTTTTCAAAACAATTCATCAGCTCTGCCTGCCCAGAGTCTTGATATCACCTGCAGATCAGAGGCATCATTTTTCCTCTGTCAGCAGGGACTCTGCCTCGGTATGTAGGTCAGGATCAGTCTTTTTCATCCCATTGTCTGCCGTCTCTTTTCTTGTCACTTTTTAAAAATATTCCATTTGTACCTCTTTTTCACTCAGCCTGGCTGAATTCTCCTGGCATTGGGGTCTCTCCCCATTCTCTGTCTGATGTTAGAAACAATGTCCTGGGCAATATTTTATACATGATCCAGAATTTCCTTAAGCCTTTGAACCTTCCACTCAGATATCCTTCTGGGTTTGTCAGACAGATACTTCCATTACACAACTCAAATCTTCAATAATAATAGTCTGGATCTTTTCAAATATCAAAACTTACTCCCACTGGAAATCAATCATCAGACTAGAGACAAGTCAGGAATTTGAGAATTGCCTGCCAACTTTCCTTCACTGTAAAAGCTGATGAAAGCAGCAAACTCTAAACGACTTGTCAAAGACAGCTTAAAGAGAAAAACTGAGAGTATAATTATGGCCACACAGAAACACAGTGTTTGCACAGACATGTGGCAGTGGGGGCACAGAGAGGGGAAGGTGTGTCAGGAGTGCAGGTATGTCCAGAGCCAGCAGGCTGTGACACTCTGAGTGGATGTTCAGGAGTTCACACCATGAACAGATGAGGGGATGACAGACCTGGCAGCACTGTCTGAAGGACGTTGCGGGTTCCAGAATGAAGACCAGTGTGACCTGCCTGACCCCCAGCCTTGCTGGTCCTTCACAGGTCTGGTCCCCACAATCGAAGAGGGAAGCAGACAGATAGGAGAAGATCCAAAGAATGACCCAAGGGCTGAAGAATCTGACCTGTGAGGAAAACCTGAAGTTCAGTCTCTTCTCCCTGGAGAAGAGAAGGCTCAGGAAGGACCCCATCACATCACCCCAAGACATACAGGGGGGATTCAAAGAGGACGGATGGTCTCTGCATGAGAAGCCCCCTAGAGGAGACAAAAGGTGACGGGTACTGGGAGAGGTTTTATCGCAATATAAAAAAAAACTTTAAACAATGAGAACAATCATTCACTGGAACTACCTCCCCAGCGACAGGCCGAGTCCCCATCACTGGAGGGTTCAACATGCAGCTGTGCAGGGTGTGAAAAAATATCTCTTGATTCCCTTTCCCATAAAAGGTTGGAGCAAATGATATTTCAAGGTCTCTTCCAGCCCGGAATGCTCTAGGAGTCTATGTTTCTCTGATCTGTAGAAAATAGGAGTGCAAAAATTCGATGGAGTTTTTCAGCTGTTACTGCACAGGAACATGGTTTTTGGAGGTCAAATCTGGTGGTCCTGCCCGTCCCGTGTCCCTCACATTTGCTGGCAGAGTCACACTCAGATATGAGCCACCACTGCTTCTGATTCCTGATGCTGGGGCTGCTGGAGAGATTGCCACTGGAGCTGAGTAGAGCGGAAGCCCCTGGACAGTGGCTACCCATGGCCATCTCTACCTGTACCCTGTGATCCCCTCTCTCCCCTCATCCCTTTGTCCAGCACTTCCTGAACTCCCCCATATCTTTCTGTGCCAAGTCAAAGCTCCCCTGTGTTCCCTCTCTGTCCCAATGTCATGTACACCATACCAATGATCAGTGTGTGTCTATCATTTAACAACTTTTTATTTATGCATGAATAATTGAAACCTTGCATTATTAATATTTTAATTAACCTTTACACAAGGTTTGGTGTTTTTAATGCCTGCTTTCATCTCCCTGAGCCATCTCTACAATGTGTTTAACTGCTGACATTCTCTCCTGTCACTCGTGTGAAGTCTTTAACTGCAGCATGTGCAGAGATCATCCTCAGAGAGAAGTCGCTGTTGAAAACCATGGAGTTGAGTCCTCATAAAAATATTTCCCTGTTTGAGATTCCTGCCATTGCTAAGTCCTCTCTTGGAAAGGTTGATGCACTTTGTCCTGTGTTGCTGCAGCTTCTCCTGCCTCCTCTCATGTGAGGAACTCAGGTCATTCCTCTGGTTCACGACTGGCAACACTGAGAAACAAGCACACGTTTTCCTTTGGGAAGCCAGCTGGGAGCTGCCAGGTGCCCATGACTGCAGGGGCTGCATTATTTGCCATTTTGTTTAGTGTTTCTGCCCCAACTGTACAAAGGGGCTAATGAATCCATAATGCAGCTGTATGTCCCTGTGGTGTTGTCCCAGCACAGCGCCCACACAGAGTGAGAACCCACAGGATACAAAGCTGAAGAACTTTGCCAATACAGAACTAACTAGTAAATAAATAGACAAAGTAATTCCATGAGAAGGGTATAAAGGGGCTCCAGTGTGCCTTGCTCCCCCTGAGCCGGAGCAGTGTGTGTACTCCCACTTTCATCACCAGAATCGGGAAACCTCTGACTTTGTGCTTACAAAGTCACCTGATTACAACAGTGTGAGGTTCTGGCTCAGGTGGGAAGAGGGTCCCTCCTGCAGGTGGTGCAGGTGGGAGTCATGAACACTGGTAAGGCAGGAAGATATAAACAGCTCTCTTAAAATGAGTCCAGCTCTTCTGCCTGTTGTCCCAGTGGTGTAGCTGCCACATAGCCCAGGTCAGGCAGGCAGGTGATGGCGCAGCCCTCCCCACCATCTCACGCCTGCAAAGGTAAACAGACAAGCTCACCTGCCTCCTCAGATCTCTTCCACAGTCACCTGTTTGGGGGCAGGAGTGCTAAGGGCAGGAATCAGACTTATCTGCTCCTTATGGACCTAAGTCTTGTCTGTTTGAGCCCACAAAGATCAGTGATGCTGGAGGCAATCTGAGAAAATGAACACAAAAGCAGACCAGTGTGTCTGGGGGGACCTCAGCCCCTTCTCTCTCAGCTCCACTCCTGCGTCTGGCTATTACTGGTGCCAAATGCTAATGCATATAGAAAGCATCAAACAAGTATTAGATGGCCTGAACCAAAGGGATTTTCCTGTGTACAAATGGCTTTATTGCCAAGTGACAATGGCATGTTTGCTCCTGGACTCACTGCCTAAGTCAGGAGTCTGCTGCTTGATGGGAAAAAAATAATAGGGCAGGAATTAATAAATGGGATGAGGCAGGTTTTCCATTAACTCATCATATATGGCAAGTAATTCCACTTAGAATTTGTCATTGTCACTTTTCCAACATAAATTCAGAAAGAATGGTGCTTCATTAAATCTGTGAGGCTCTTCCAGAGCCAGCAGCTACTGACCACTCACAGTAAGTTAATTAAAAGTCTTTCATGCTAGAAAGAGCAAATGTTGGTGGAGATTAATTGATTTCCTGTTAGCATGTGCTCAGGACTGACTGATGTACTGGAGACGCTTTACCTACATCCACTTCATCTCAGTCAAGTGCAACCTTTAGCATGCAACTGATTTCACTTTTTCATTAGTAACTGCTATTAAAGTTAAATACCATGACAGTCCAAGCTATAGTTCCAGTTTTTCCTCAGTTTACCATGCAATTTCCAAATAATACTTTATTTTATATCGAACTACACTTAAAAAAATAAAAACAACAAAAACACAAAGCAAACAAACAAAATGAAACAAAAGAAAATTAAAACAACCTGGTGGTAAATCCTGATGATTTGATTCATTCACTTTTTCTGTCCCTTCCTCTTTGCCCAATATGTTTAATAGTGCTCACCCTCTGAGCTCTAATCGTTTGCACCTCCTGGGTGATCTCTGGGATTAGAGGATGGTGTCTGGGTGTCTTTCACTGTGCAAACAGGAATAGAAGTGTCCAAGAAATTCCTTTTCCTCTCTCTTGCCTTTAAGCCAGGTTGGCAAAAATGGAATGGTTCAGCCTGAGGCAAAAAAGGTTTTAGGCATTAGACAGGAACATCTCTAATAAATAGCATTAGCCCCACCTGAGTCTCCATGCCCTCCCCTTTCCTCA
Source organism: Sakesphorus luctuosus (assembly GCA_013396695.1). Taxonomy (NCBI): domain Eukaryota; kingdom Metazoa; phylum Chordata; class Aves; order Passeriformes; family Thamnophilidae; genus Sakesphorus; species Sakesphorus luctuosus. The sequence goes on from VWZD01005964.1 coordinate 232,301, forward strand.
GAGGGATTTACCCAGGGATGCAGGACCAGCTCTTCCCCCTGCAGTGACAATCTGAGCAGTGCCTGGTGTCTACATCGTTAATAGACCACAGTCATCTTCCTTACACTCAAAGGAAAGTACAAAATAAATAACCTGAGTGGTGCATGAACACCAGATCGTGTCTGTTCTGTGTAGAAAACTTCCCTGCTCCACCTCCACAAAATCCTGCAGCTCAGCAGAGGCTGCAAACATTTAATCAACAACACTCTATCAAAATACCTCCTGGCAATATCTGGTCTAAATTTTTTATGAAATAATTAATTAATTTAAAAATCATAAGTTCAAATGCAGTGAAATTGCATGTAAACACTGATGAAATGCAGCCATGAGTTTGTTTCTAAAAATAGGGGGAAAGTGAAAAACATTAAACAATTCCTGAGCAAGTTTGAAAAGCTCCAACACTTGAGTGAAGACCAGGTTTTGAGGCTGAGCTTTACAGACAGAATTGGTGCCTGTTGAGAAAGGGTGAAGGGCCTGAGGCTGAGGGTGGCAGCAGCTGCAGGGAAGGGTTCCCACAGCTGTCCTCGATTCTGGGCTCAGAAATATAAATGGTGACAATTCTGGTAACGCCGGAGCACATTATGCCCTGTAGAACTTTTCTGTAAGCTCTGAGGTCTAAAGGCCATTTTGGAGAGGAGACAGGACTGTTTGCATTGCTCCTGAAAACTCTAACTGTGTTTTGGCTTTTAGTGTGCAGAATTGCAAATATTATAATTGCATTATTATTGTATTAAATTCCTCCTTTAATGAACAAACAGCTGTGTAATTGCACCAATGAATTAACACCTCTGTAATGGCTGGTTAAGCTCTTTAATTGTACCCTCGGTTTTCAAGTGTTGAGCTCCTCTGTGGGAGTGCAGCCCTGGGTGCCAAACACTTTGTACACTTTTAGTCTGGAAATTAATTTCTGCTCTAATTTACCAGGAAACACAGTGAAATCCTGAGGTGTGCCCAAAGCTATGATACATCCTTGTCCTTCAGTCACGTCACCTGTATCTCCCAAATCAAGGTCTTCCACAAGGCCCTTCAAACTCTGCAGGTCCCAAAGGCAGGGACCAGCCTTCAGGCTCTCCAAAGGAGGTGTCTGGTGCAAGTTCCCAGCTCTGCCTCAGTGAGGGAGTTTGGTTTTATTGCCACAGAAAGTAAGAGCACCCCAGGTGTGGGGCTCACCAGTGTTTGTGTCTGATACAAGACGGTCTCTATGACTTTTCATGGTCGAGGGACATGTGTTTCACCTGTCCAGCTGCTTCCCATGGGCTGGACTCTGGCTTTGCTCTGGAGGCTGAAGGGATGAAAATCCTCTGAGCAGCCCTCTGGGCTCTCTTCTTGGGCTTTAAAATACACCCCCAAGTCAGCTTCTTATTCCTCACCAGTACCAGACTAGAGCTGATCCTTCTCTCCTGCTGCCCTTGAGGATTGTCACAACTTGGCTGTGAGGAGCAGCTAAACCCTCACTGCTTTCACAAGGATGTCCTCTGGACATGCATCTTCCTGTGTCAGGAGCTCAAACTGCATGTACAGAGGAACAAAATCATGGGAAGTAAAGCACTATCATAGCTAAATAAATCACATTTCCAAATGAAGAGACATAAGAGCTATGCCATATGGCTTAGCAAGGAAATGACTCACAGCAGCTGGTCTGAGAGGAAAAGTTTCAGTGACTCTGTCCACAAACAGTGGCAATACAGAGCTTCAGAAATAATTTGTGTATCTGGCAGAAAAATTTGATTATCAGCTCCGTATCCTACCGAACATGTCAGATGTACACTCAAGGAACTCCTTGTTCTCTGAGCCTGGAGTGACTCACCAGGTTTGATGGGCAGCAGCTTTGGAGGACTCGTTGACTGCCATTTCCAGCTGTAGCTGTGGCCACACAAAGGTCCTGCTGCACTTGCTCTGGTGCTCCATCCCATCAGCAGGAAGCCCTGATACCCCCAAGTCCTGCCTAAGCCACCAGGAAAAGTTACACAAGGATGTCTTTGCCCAGTTCTGAGGCTCTAGGAGATGTGAGGAGCAGACAAGGATGTTGAAGGTAAAGGGAGGAAGAAACTGGTCCCTCCTCTCAGTGTGCTGGCACCTTCACTGGCACCATTCAGGGCCTCTGAGTCTCGGGGAATGAGGAAAGGATGGGAGGCCCCAGCCAATTCTTTGTCTTCTTCCAAAGCGGAATTGCTTTTTCTCTGACTCAGGGAGCAAATGATCCTGGTTTTCTTGTGGAACTGCTGGTTTCACTGGGCTCCTGTCTGAGTAACACATCCAGCTGACATCAGAAACTGGAGAATCAGCAGTGTTAGAACATGGAATAGCATGTGCAAGTTATTCCTAGTTAACAAATATACCAGAGAGATGAACAGCCATCTGTCCCTGTGTGCTGTTGGACTGACTGCCCAGAGCATGGACAGGTCTCTGTACCTCATGTTCTCTTTCTGGGGAATTGAACCAACTGGGAGAAGCTGGGTGCTAAGTCCACAGGTGCTTGGTAACTGTCTAGAATAAAACACATGAAAGGAGGACTGCACAGCATGTAAAATAATTTTCCAAATGAAAGCAGCATGGACTACATCTAGGAAGCTGAATGGGATCAGGGATGGGATTATTTTTAAAAGAAGAAGGATTAAATTCTGTTATTGTAATGCAAAAACAGACAAGTCTGAGGAGCAAAGGCACAGAGGAGCAGCAAGAACAAAGCAGAAGATCAGAGAGGGGATACAGAGATGTGGGGAGGGGGAGAACAGAGAAGGAATTTCTCTGTGTCAGAGGAAAAGGCAAGATCTGCAGGAGAGGGACAGTGGGGCAGGTGTAGGGAAAAGCCTGATTTGAGAGTTCCCTGCCCACTTCTCAGATGTGTCCAAAAGTGGTGCTGGGGACCCATGGAGCCCTCCCCACCCACAGACCCCCCCAGCTTTGGGAGCTGCAGCTGCTTTGCAGGAGATGTCTACCCCTGCCCTTGGCCAGCCCTTGCTGTACTTTCCAGCTGCCAGCTCTGCTTCCCTCCCCTGCCCAGCACATGACCCAGAGCATTAGTCTCTCTGCAGCATCTTCTCCACAGGTCTGGTCCTCGGCCACGTCTGCCCTGGCACACACTTCATTACCCATTAGAACTCTCTGGTTTGACATTAATTGGAAGTCTGGGGTCAAATACTACTCAGCTGCCTTTAAAACTGCCTTCTTTTTTTCTTGCAAATAACCAGCCATACTTCATATGCTTTTATTATTTTCCATGGAAGAGCTGTATCGATCCCCTGTATTGTGCTGCTGGATGCTGCCCTCTCTCAGGGTGATCCCTGCCATTTCCCTTCAATGGTGAATGATTAGTATGTGCACCATGGTCTTTGTGCTGTTGATTCCAGCACATCAGGAAACACAATTTTTTGTTATATTCAGCTGTTTCCAGCTGGCAGGGGGAAGGTGGCCACTCAGACTCACTGACCTGTGCTGTGGTGCAGGATCCAGCCCTGTGCTTCTCTCCGGGAAGAGCTGGTGTCAGGACGCACACTCTTACTGGTGATGGGAGCCTGCACATGTCCCCCCTCAAACTCCTGGGCATGACCTTGACCCTGTCCCATCCCTGCAGAGCTGGCTGGGGACTCACTGGGATGAGGGTGTCAGAGCCGGAGCGTGGACAGCAGGAGGACAGCCAGTCTCAGAGAGAGGACAGGCAGCCTCAACAGAAGCAACAGGAAATGAAAGCCAAGTCAAAACCACCCATCAATGACATTCAGCTGATTCCTGCTGCCCCAAGGAGGAGGACAAAACAAACAGAGGAGAGACCGTGGCATCCTGCATCCCTGCCCTACACTCAGGTGCCCCATGGTGGGGCAGGGAGCAGAGTGTCCCCATGGACTCAGGGCCTCCTGAGTGACTTTTGGCCTCACTCTTGGCAGAGAGAAAGGGGTTGGGTGGAGTGTTCATGCACAGGAGTTCTCTCTCTCCCCTCTGTTGCCTGTAGCCGTGCCAAACCCTCCAGCAACACGCTCAGCCTGCAGGGGCAGCTCCATCCCAGTACCAAAGTGCTGGTTAGGGAGGTCAGAGACAGAGCTCAAGGTTTATACTTCAGGATGTCTCCCTACAGCAAGGTAAGAACACAGGTGGGACACCAAACACATGCTCTAAGCCAGTGAGGGAGGCAGGACCTGCAATGCAGCTGAGATCTCAGAATCCCATCATTTGCCAGATTCAATATTGTAGCTCCAGACTCATTTGCAGAATTAACTATGCCACATTTGCAAATCACCGAAAAACCATTTTCATCTGCAGAGAAATTATGGTGATATTTCCTCTTGCTCTCAGCTCTGGTGAGAGCAAATTTTCACATTTTCCTTCTGAACAGATTTTGACAGAAAAAAAACATCTTCCAAAAAGATCTGTGAAGTTCTGCCATCATGATCTGAGCTCACCTGTGCCGTGTGTGACATGAGCATCCTGCTTGGTTTGTCTTTTGGCAGGTGATGAGCTCGTGTCAGAGACAAGGTCCCTCCACAGATGTGTGAACCATCAGGAGACCAGCAGGCTCTGTGCCCTGGGAGCAGGGAATGGGGGACACGGGGATGGGGGTAGTGTGGGCCAAAGGCAGCACTGGGAACACTCATCTACTCTGCACAGTGAGCTGTGTGAGAGCAGAACACTGAGACAGCAGCCAGTGCTGCTGTTCTGCATTTGCTTGGATTTAGGAGAGAGTAACCCAAAGCTCAAACCAGGGACATATCAGGGAGCCCAAAAAGAGCTCAGGAGATAAGCAGAGATGTCTTGTGACAATCTTTCCAGAACAATGCAGGGCTAATGCACAGAAAGTTTACAGGAGAAATGTACCCAAAGGTGCTTTTCTGTCATTGCTGAATTTACATTCCTCTAAGTCTGTGTGGGGTTTTAAATAGATTTTTCCCACTCTGTCCTGCATCACCCTGTCCCCATAGAGACACCTGCTGTCAGCTCCTCTGGTGTGAGGAATGTCGTGGATCAGGTCAGGGCCTGACACTGCTCATGGGGAGAGGGGGAAAACCCAAGAGCTGTGGGTGGTATGTTCTGTTGGGACACTGCCACGGTGCCCTGCCACCTACCCACCCACACAGCCCTGGATCCTGAACTAACAGCCTTAAGAAACGTGACCTTATTAAAACTCAGTACTGGGAAGTGTAAAGAAGGTGTCGAGGTCATCTCAGTTTAGGCCTTGAGCATCTCTGTGTACTCTTCTTAACTCTTGAGAAAACCAAATGAATCCTTGTTCTCAATTCCTGCCAGGAATAATCAGTGGCAATGGGATTCAAAGTACAAAGGAAGAAACTTCCATTATCTTTGAAGCACATTAAAATAGTACTGGCAGACAGCAGCTGATAACATCTTTACACAGGGTGAACAGGAAAAGGAGAAGTTGAAATGTCACAAAACACTGAAAAGAAAATGTGTTTCTCATACCTTGAAGAGAATACTGTGTCACTTCCTGGGCACAGTAATTCAGAAATAAATGGGTCTGCACAGGAATAGTGGCCTCTGGTCTCTGGGGCAAGTGCTCAGTGAATCCTTCCCATTTCCCACGTGTAGGGTCAGGCTGGTACCTGTCCTTGTGCTGGTTCCATGGGCCCACGGATTGCCTGTTGGAGCTCATTGCTGTGCATGATTTGATGGCTGCTCTGTGCAGGGTGTTCTTCCAAGAAAAACAAACCTTCAGTGTTCCCCCATGCACGGTCTGTATGAAAGGCTTCTCAGGGAGCTGAGCTGAACCTGCACTATGTATCATCTGAACAATCATGAGTATTTAAAAAACTCAATTTCCAGAACTAAACCTGAACTGTCCATTCAGAGTTTCAGACAGAAGGAGCCTCAGCACAAGTTTAAACTCAATCAAAGGAATTACTGCTGATCTCCCCAGTTCCACTTGTGAGTTTTTCCTTTAAACCAATAAGATATTTCTCAATCTTGAGAATATTTTAGCATCAGTCTTACTGACAGAAGCACTTCCTTCAATTCTATTTTAGTCATCAAAGAAATTGTGAGCCTGGAGTAACTGAATAAAAGCCCTTCAAAATGAGAACCTTCCTCAGCTATCTCATTCCTGATCAGAAATGCCTCTCCATGGAAGCCTGCAGACCTCTCCATTCATGCCAGTGTAATGACACTTAACGCCATTGCTCACTGCACTTCTGTTTCCCAGCAGAGGTGAGTCCCTGATGGGGGGATCAGTCACACCATGCTGCACAACAGCACAAATATCTCTCCACAGGTTTGCTTAGAAAAGGGTTTCTGATAACAAATTGGAGGCTGTTCCACTGAATGGTCTCCATAGAAAACAAGGCTTGTTTAGGGAGTGTGGGATAAGAACTCTGTCCCTGCACAGGATCAGCAGTATTTCCAGGTCAGTGAGAATCAGGCCTGGTCATAGCAGTTCAGGATTACTGCCCACAGAATTGATTTCCTCTGCTTTGTCCTGCCTAAGGCAAACTGAGCTGTAACTCAGGAGAGCACCCTCATGGAGATCACTGTCCCCTCACAGCGCCGGACACGCAGCCCCCGCCGTGCAGATCAGGGCAGTGTCCGGGGCAGCTCTGGGGACACTGAGCATAGAGGACACAAGGACTCAGCAAGGAGAGGCAGAAAAGAGGTCCTTGGCTTTTTCTATTCAGGTCTGCATGATTATTAATCAGGATCCGCTAATTAAGAGATGCAAGACTTGATAATCAGTGCAAGGCACTGACACCTTCCTGATCTGAGTCTGGAACAGCTTTTGGTGTCAGGGGATGGTAAGAAAAATGAGGTGGAAGAGCCCTGACCCCCAAGGAGAAGGTAAGAGCACAGCAGAGAAGCATCCTGGGGGCAGCAGGTCCAGGAGGGTCACAGATTCCCACCCACAGTGGGATGGATCCAGGTGTTGTTCCGGGTCCCCCAGCATGAACTGGCTCTGTCTGTCCACCCACCCCTCTGTCCCACACTCAGTGGGAATCCACTGGGCACGAGGGCTGAGCACAGCCCCGTTTTGTTGCAGTTGTAAACCTTAGTGAATATTAGGTCTGAGGGCACTAATTCCTGGTAACTCTGGTGTCTGTGGCTCCAGAAACAGTTCCTAGACAAAACCCACTGATTTCCTCTCAGCCCCACTTCCACACATGTCAGTATATCAGTCTCAGTGTGCACTAATCTAAGTTCCAGCTGCTCTAAGTGCTCAACTGTGAGTGCACAAACTTGTTCAATACTTTCATGCTTTATTTCTCAGGTTATTTGTAAACATCTAAAAACTGCTGTGTTAGCCCTTCTCAGGCACTGGCTCTTCTGGAGTGAACAGCTTCAGAGCTGATCACCTTAGAACACTGCCCTCTGGGGAGCCTTCCCAGGCTTCACTTCAAGAGGGTGGTATGCTTGACCAATGTAAGGGAGATGCTGCACGCTGTGGAACCCTTGGTCCTTCCTCCATCCTCCCGTATATGCTGCAGGTATTGACAGGTATCACGGTGAACTCCAGCCCTCCAAAATACCATCACCTCTGTGGAACCAACAGCCAACAGAGCAACAAAATCTGTGTGAAACAAAAGTCACCAAGTGCTGACGTCAAGTGAGGCAGATGGCCTGCTCTTGAGTAGTGACTGCTACTCATCAAGAAAGGTTTTTTCTTTTTTAAATTAAAGTTTTCAAAAGATGTTGCTAACACAGAGCAGAAACAAACCAGGTGTAATTAGATGCAGAGCAAATGAGGCCATTCAATTCACAAGAGTTTTGATTTCCACTTTCATTAAGCGCAGCACTGCATCTCTTGTGGGAAGAGTTCAAACTCAGTATTGCAGGATTCTGCTGGGATTTGGCAACTTATTTCCAAGCAATCTGCATCTGCCCATTACCTTGTGATGTGTTAGGTATGCACATATCCCACTTGCGATGAAATTAATTACAGAATGACACAAGATCCTCCCTGAAAATACACCAACACATCAGGCAGCCCTGTCAGCTATTTAATGTGTGTCACAGTCTCAACAAACATCTTCTTTCAAGAATTTGCAACTTGTTTCGAATTGCTAAACAGAACCTTCCATTTAACAGTTTGTACAGTTTAAGAAATTGACTTGTAAAAGGATTTCTGCTCCACTGACAGTGATATTTCATTTGTTTTCTCATCCTTTTGAACAGTTTATTGTTAAGCCTTTCCCCATCGCAGTGCTTATTGCTTTATGTTTTTTTACTGTTCCCTTATTACTTGAATTATTTTCTCTTTATGTCCCTTGCCATCTCAAGCATCCAGAACAAACTGGATACATAACAGAGTCTGTCACTACACACGTTTCCTATGGGAGCTGTAAGATGGAAAGAAAGGACAGCGTATACCAACCCCCGCCCACCACCTGCTCAGGTTATTTGTAGGTTAAAGAGTCAAGAAAAATAGTCATCTAGTTAAAAATATATAGTCAAGTTAATATAGAATTTCGGCATAGAACTAGTTCTGGTTGTTTAACATTACTTAAGAGGATTTACAGGATTAATATACTGCATTAACTGTAATCTGCACCACAGCAGAAATCAGCCATCTGCTTTAAACAGGCCATCACCTGGATTGCCCCCTCCTTCCAGGCACCTGGAGCGCTGTGGGCAGGGGACAGTCCCTACCACTGCTGTGAGAGGTGTCCCCAGCCAGCAGGGCCACACCAGCCCTGAAGGGGCGTTGCTGCTGCCACGGGTGGGTGAGGGATGGGCTGGGGTAGAGCAAAAGTTGAGGTAAAAGACAATGTATTTTCCTGAGCCACTGTTCACTGGACAGTGAGTGCTGCTGGGGGCACTGCACCTCAAACTTTGCCTTTTCTTCCATTTTTACATTTGGAATGTAAAGGTGACTGAGGAGATTGTGTTACTGTTTTGGCTTGGAATCTCCACATACCATCTGAGACACAAAAAAGCAATAGATTCTGATGAATGGGTGGTTGTACCACTTTATATTTGTGATGACGATGTGTGGTGTGCACATCACCAGTATTTCCTTTAAACCTTTATGAAAAGTGTTTGTTTGTAAATAGATCAGTGGTGTAAGCCCTGAGCTCTCAGAGGTTTGGTGACATTCATGTTGCTCTCATTTTCCATGTCAGGTTTATGGCAGTTGCTCCATGTTTATCCAGCACAGAATTTAGGTGCTTGTTAACATCTCCAACACCAGCATTTGTGCCTATTCTGTACAATATGCACAATGGGAGAAATGGGCAAAGATAAACCACAGACTTTCCCGGCTGATGCACAGTTGTGTTTGGGATGAAGGGGAAGCAACCCCGACATTTCTCCATGCAGTTTCGTGAGCAGGTTCAGGTACCAGCTGGGAAATGCCAGAGGGACCACCCAAGGACTGAAGGGTGACTGGATACTCAGTGCCAAAGAAGCACAACCAAGAAAGGAGCAGCGAGGCTGAGCTGGAGGAAAGCCTTGAGTCTCAGCCCACCCAGCCTGTGGGTCTGACTGGGGCACTCACTTGGACATGGCCCATCCATTCAGTCACAGCTGCTGCTCTGAGCACTCAGGCTGCTGCAACAGTTTTAGCAATTTGGCTTCTACTCAAATACCAAACTCGGGGATCTTGAGAAGAAAACAACTGCATCTCCCCTTCCCAGACAGGAGCTTGGGTTGGGAGTCTATCGCCAGGTAAAAGTTTCATTCTCTCAATTGGCTGTATCTCTAAATCCTGGAGTGTTAAATGCCCCGAGACTGGAAAGCCAAGCTGCTATTAATAATTCCAGTGGCTAAAGAGCATATTATTTTCAAATGACTTGTTCGTCAGCATGGGGCCTGCCCACAGCTACTGCCATCAGTCATCTTGCACCAGGAGGAACTGGTGTCTGAATAAAACACAACAAGACATTCAAGGGAGCTCAGATTGCTCAGAGGAAAAGGAGGTTAACAGAAACGATTAACCAGCTTGGCCAAGAGCCATTGGAGAAGGTGGGCATGTGACTGAAAGGGCAGTTCATAAAGCCTCAGTACAAAGGGATAAAGCAGGTAACAGGCTGGTGAGAAAGGCTGGGGAAAGCTTCTTACCACCGATGGAATTCTTATCAGGAGTGCGAAACAAGGAAGGATTTTCTTTCACAATGGCTCCAATAATCATTTAAGAGAAGAGATGCATTTATACTTTCCTTGTCAGACCATAATTTGTGCCCATTATGCAGGGAGAGATTAACTGCTGCCTGTGTCAGCGGCAATTTCTCCAAATCCCTTTGCACACTGTAAGGGGAGAGCAGAGGGTGTGCAGCCCAGCACCTGCGGGCACCCAGGCCAGGAGCGGGTTGGCCCTGGGCATCAACGGAGCTCTGCCTGCCCTGAGCTCTGGGTACTTCATTGTTCATTGTGCCTTCCAGGTCACTCTTCTCTCTGTCACAGAGCCTGGCTCTGCCTCCCAAAAATCATTAATACCTGAGCCCTGGCAAAGGACTACAGCACTCAGAGACATCGATCCCAGAAATGTACTGGCACAGCAAAAGAAAGGTCACAACCCAGAGGGACTGTGCTATGAACCAGTCACGGCATCTGAGAGAGGAGACAGTTACCATTACTGTGCATTTATAAACAGAAATAATATTGTTATTTAATTGCTTCTGTACCCTGAGCCCTCCATCAGCTCTTCCCTGACTCTCCTGGTGCCAAGAATCAGTGAGCTGAGGCCCCCGGCCACTGCAAACCCTCCACCTGCACTGCACTCACCCTGCCTGAGGGCAGGTACAGGCACTAGCACAGCACACCCATCAGCACTTGGGTCTGGAAAAATCAACCCACTTCCCCTCTTCAGTGGCTGGGCCTTTCCCATGCCACCAAAATATTCATCAAGTAAAAAAAGTGAAAACAAAACAACAGAACACTTTGAGAAAAAAGGATTCTTAGCTGTTAAAAATATCTAAAAATCTTTTTCAATTGTAATTGGTTTAGGTTTAGGTTTGACATAGTTCCTTTTAATATCTTAGGAGTTATATGATCTGAAATTTCTTTCTATCTTCTTCAGGTTTTTCTTTAATTTCTGCTTTCCACCCCATCCCCTGCCCCATACATGGCACAATCAGCTGAGAAATTTATGCAGGTGATAACTGAGGAAACTACTGAAAGCAGAAGTATACCAAAGCTTCGTGGGAAATTTCAAGTAATAAATCAGCTGAAATTCTTAAAACAAAATTGTGTTCAGAAATTTGAGTTTTATTCATGGGCTTCTTTCTGCTCTTCAAGCCAAAACTCTTCCCTGCACTTGGCCTTAGGGCTTCAGGCCCCTGTGCCCCTGCCCCAGCAGTGGGAGCACTGGGGGCTCTGGCTGGGGGAGTGAAGCCGTTTGAAGAGATTAACCAAAGTTGTTTAATTACACAAGTTGCAAAACCCACTATTACAGCCACCTTAGACAGATTTGGCTGCTGTAAGTTATTCAGCCTTTTGTAAAGGCTGGATGAATGAATCTCATGTTAAAGCTTCCAGATTTATCAGAAATGTTTTATAATCACACACCTGCTGCCCCACGACCCCAGGGGTGACCATGCCTGGCAGACAGGGCTCCCCCAAGTCCCACAGCCCCACTACAAAGCACACACAAGTTTTCCAGGACACATTTGCTTTCACTTCTGAATTGTTTCTTTACTTTTGCATCCTTTTGTAGCCAGATAGGAACAACTACATTCCTTTTTTGTTTTACTTATTATTATTTTATTTGTTTCTGTTACACTTCTAGACTACTTTCTATAGAAAAACAAACCCCCCAAAATAAAAAGCTTTGATTAAAAAGAATCTCTTCATCATTTATTAGTATCATCATCATTACACCATGATTAGAATTATGATTATCAGCAGCTTGAGCAGGGTGAAAAGGTTCCTGGATGACACAGGATGACACAGGCAGATGTTGCAGCTGTTGTAGGATGTACATTGACACATCCACAGGAGAAAACACCAGCTTGTGAAGAATATACCTCTTAGAAGTGCTGCAGAAAGGAAAGAAGAAGCATCATATGAGCAAGACAAAGAGTGGAACCAGAGAATCTACAAGAAAGAATGAGTGACCAACAAACTGAAATCAGTCTTACCAGCACCCTGCAGTGAGGATTTTTTTCTCTCCCAAAGTACAGAAGAAATCTAAATTGTTTGATGTTCTCAGAGGCAGCACCACCCCCAGTGTCTGCTGGGCCCAGCGTGAGCCCTGTTTGGTGGCTCTGCCCAGCCAAGGGGCTGTCAGCCTGGGACAAAGGGAGCTGCAGGCAACTGGACTTGAATAGTCACAAATCCGGGAAGAAAACTGCATGTTATGGGACAGATAGGCCATCTGTCACACAGATACAACCGAAATCTAAACCCTTGAAATGCTTGAGGCGGTGGAAGCCCCTCTCAGGTGCTGCAATGCAAGGCTGGCTCTCCTGCTGTCATCTGTTCCCACTCTCCTCGCTGGGCAGCCAAAGCCCTGACAGAGACACAGCCTGGGTCTTGTACCTGTGCTGCTGCTGCGGATTTTAACTCAGCCTCTGGCACAAGCACCTCTGGGTTTGGATGTCACATCATCCCCAGAGTGCAGGAGCAGCTCCTGTTCCCCAGAGCTTCCCCCAGCATCCCCTGAGTGCAGATCCATCCAGCCCTGCCATGGGTTCCACCCCTGGGTACCAGTGCAGACTCTGCCAGTCCTAGCACCTGCCTGGGCTCAGAGGGCAGCTTCAGAGGTGTTAGAGTGAGTCTTTATTAATCCCGTCCTGTTAAATGACATGGCCCTGTAATGATGGTCATGTGGAAAGGGAACAGCAGAAAAGTTTTGAGCAGAAAATACATATAAGTTCTTCTTAACACTGGCACAGAGAATGGTGGGTGCCCCATTCATGGAAACATTCAATCTCAGCTTGGACAGGATTTGGAGCAACCTGGTCTAGTGGATTCATGGCAGGACAGCAGAGCACATGGCCCTTAAGGGTCCCTTCCAATCCAAACCATCCTGTGATTCTAAGATTCCCATGCAAGGGTAGGGGTTCAAACCTGCGCTGTGCCAGACAATGTGCCCCGCTCTGTTTGACAAAGTTTTAATGCAGTTCATGTCTGCTTCCAGCTGAAAGTCCAGCACTTCTTTCTGAAGAGAGGTAAATTCCCTAGAGCTTTGCTGTCTAAAATCGGAGAGTGTCTCTCTGACTGTCACAGTTAATTTGTGTCAGTGATTAACAGAAATATGCCGTGGCCAGACCGTGCCCCAGTTTCCACCTGTGCCGCACAGCAGATCCCTCCATCCTCACCTGATGTGTCCCTCTCAGGTCTGCTGACAGCCAGGTCAGGCTGGGTGTCTCTGATATGAGTAACAGAAGTTCTCAAGGACTCTACAGGAGCAGTGAGCTCTACTGGAGGCATCAAGCTGTTACAATAAATAGCAGTGCTTATTCTGTCAGCTTTCAGTGCTTTTGGCCTCTGCAGTACAATTGGCTTCAGGACCAGTCACTGCAGACAGGCCATGTTACACAGCCAGACATTGTCTTGTCTTCTCTCTCAGTTCCAAGCCAATCACTGACAAATGGCTGTCCTGGTAGGGCAAGCCTCAATAGAGTTTTGTCCTAGATTTTATTTGCATCCAATCAGAGTAGTGACAAGTTTCTCAATGGTTTCTCCACGACTGTGGGTAATGCTGCAGTCACCAAAAGCTGGCAAGAGCTCAGCTTCATCCCCAAGTTTGTGTGCACCCTGCCCCCAGTCCAAACCCCTCAGCAGCAGCAGGCACATCCCCAGCCCTCCCTGTGGGCACTGGGCTGTTACTGTGTGTCCCTTCTCCTGACCAGCTCAGACACAACAGGTCCCATCCTGGCAGGGTGAATGGACACCACGTTTGTTCAGGTGGGCAGAAGTTACCACAGCCTCCTGGGGAGTCATGGATGACACAAACACAGCGAACATCATCAGACAGCAAACTGCTCACAACACTCCTCTGCTCAGGTGCTCCAGGTGAAATTCAGAGAGGTCGAGCATTAAAATGATGAACATGTAGGAAACAAGCTGAGCTGTACAGAAACCATGATGAGCTGTGAAAACTGATCACTGCCATTCAGGAACAAAAACTGGAGTTATAACAGTGGCAAGAACATGTCAACTCAGTGTTCTTCAGTTGCTGAAAAGAAAATTCCCTGGAAGAATCTGTGCAAGGGAACACATCTGACAAGATGAACCCAGAGGTGCCGGTGCAGCCCCACTCTCCAGCTCCTCCAGGAGGTCCTGGCAGCCAGGCCAGTCCCAGTGACTGGAGTGAAGGCAAAGCACCCCCCATCCTGGTGTGGGGCAGGAGGGATCCTCATGGAGCAGAGCTCGGGCAGACCTGTCCTTGGGATCCTAATGCGGTGACAGAGCAAACCCTGCCCGCAGCCAGGCCAGGCCATGTTGGAGCCTTGGGCACAGCCAGCATGGATGTACCAGAGGAAGGTTGTGCCTAAGAAACCTGAGAGGTTCCTGAGCCTCTGTGGGTGAGGAGAAACCTGAGACCAGTGAGTGTATTTTGTCCTGACTTCAGCTGTGCCTCCAGCACACTCTGTCCCTGCCCCAGAAGCCAAAGCAGGGACAGACACACTGGACAGGTGGAATGGGGCAGGGAAAACCAGGCAGTACAGCAGCCTGACTGTGATGTGTCCCTGCTTTGAACAGGCAGCTGGATGAGAGGCTCCAGGCATCCTTCTCAGCCTAAATTACTCTGAGATTCAAAAAGGGGAACGGATAATAGAACTAAATGATGCATGAATGTACAGGACTCCTCTAACTGGTGTGAAAGAGGGAAACGTGTGCAAGGCAGTGCTGGAGGTCTGGAAGAAATATCTGGCATAGAGAAAGCAAATCATCCCCTTGCTCTTCGTTTTGTGCAAGAGCTGAGAAGATCAAATAATAATACCAGGTACAACTATGAAGCAACAAACGCAATGTGTAAATAAATGGGCTTTTTGCTGAGATGGACCCTTCCAGAGACCAAAACCACAGATAACTGGGAAATCACTAAGACAAATTCTCTGAAAAAAATTCACTGAAAGCCTTTAACCTTAAACACAGGAAGCATTTACCCTGAGCACAGAGGCAATGACACTGTGCAACACAGACACTTGCCACCCTTCCTGCCCCTGGGGATGGCTCTGACAGTCTCTTACCACCCCTCCTACCCACAGAGGATGGCTGTGACAGACTCACCACCCATTCTGCCCATTGGGATGGCTTTGGGGCTGGATGGACCCACTGTGCAAGGCTGTGCCCACCCACCCTCTGCTTCAGGGCCTTGCCAGCCCATAACCCCACAGACCTCCAACTCCTCTGGCCACCTGGCTCAGCCTCCCACCATAGGGGCCATGGCTGTCCCACCGCAGGACATGTTGCTGACCCACTAACTTGCACCTCAGAGGAACCTCAATGCAATTTCTGAACTGAGCTTGAGACCAGCTGCAGCAGTGGCTTTGCACACAATGCTGCCAACATGCTCCATGCTCAAAATTTGCAGTTTTATCCTCCCTGGCATTTCAGTAACCCTGACATGGAAGTGGGAAAACAGACACACAGACAAAACTGGGGGTATAGATCTTAAATGAAGCGATGATTCTCTTCTCCCTGCATCCCCTCTCTGTGTGGCTGTCTTAGAATTAATTTGCAGGCACTCAGTAAAAGCAGAGGATGTTTCAGGCCACTGGCATCTCTGCTAATGATGCACTAAACTTGCTTTAATGAAACCTGGGAAGTGAAGGAGCACTGTAAAGCCCTGATGGGCACAGCTGCTCGGAAGCAAAGTGGCTGGTCGCTGCACTTCTACAGTGGGGCTGAGGAGCTCAGGTGTGCAAGTACACTGCTGATTATTTGCCTATTAATTAATACTCCAGGCAGCATTTTTCCTTTAATTAACACCAGACATGGCAGCTGTTCCCAGCAGCCCCAGGAATCAAGGCTACCAAGCACTCTTAGCACTTGACCTTATTTAGTCACATTTTGAACCCAAAAAAGTTTTACAAGTGCACACATGCACACAAGGGAATTCTCTCACTGCGGGAAAGGGCAGCCCCATCCTAAAAATATAATACTTATAGTGGCCTTATCTTCCTTCTCCTTTTGTTAAATGATCTCTGTGATCTCACGTCAGGATATACTGGTTTGTTGGCTGCTTGTGCAGGGTTCCTGGGAGTAAAGCTCTGGGGCGGCACCCGAAAGGGTCTCACACTGAGATTTCTGCTCTGAGGTCCCCGAGGGAACTGAAGCCCAGATCATATTTCCCAAATTACAGACAAGTCTGTAGAGGACTTGGACAGAGAGGACCTGGACACCGCTGGCTTTGTGGCACCATCACAGGTACAGCAGGTGCTGGACTTCACTGTTTGCAAAGCCTGGAAAGGAGACAAAGGAGGCTGCACATCATCTCCCCTCTCTTCAGCCCCTCCCAGCTCTACACCAGCCTGACAGAGTGTTTTTGGATGCTTGAGCTGTCCCTGTAGTGTTGGGGGTCCCTGTGGCTCCCACCCTGTGTGGGACCTTGGAGCCTCTCTGCGTTCTCTGCCCTGCCCACAGCACCCTCTGCAAACAGGATTTGGGCAGTGTGGGGCTGATGTGGGCAGAGTCCTGGCCTGGGGTAAAAATCCCTGTGCTCTGCTCTGAGGCAGCAGTGGGGTGGCAGCAGTCTCCATACCCAGCACCTTCCACTGCAGTGACAGACACCGCAGAGAGGCAGCTCTCCCAAAAACACTGACACGGGCTGGAGGAGCTCCATCTCCTGTCTTGCTCTGCCCTGGACAGGCTGCCGAGACACTGACTGGAGCTGGCACCACAGCAGCTCAAGCCAAAGATTGCCTTGAAACCTCGAGCAGCGTGCCAGGAACAATCATTGCTTCATCATTAGGACTCTCATCTGGGTTTGGAAAAACCTCTCCGCACCTGCGAAACAAAAGTATCACCACAACTGCAGAGATGAATGTGATGCAATAGGACATTTGGCACAACCTGCTGCAAAGCTAGTCCTCCAAAAATGAGTTCACTGCGCCATCTCTTCCTGGACTGCTCTGCACAGCTCTGCAGCACCATTGCAATGAAGTTAGTGTTCAGGAAAGAAAGGAAAAGAGCAGAGAAACACTGGTTACTTTTACACAGAGGTAGAAGAAATTGAGTGAATGTGAACTGAGGAAGGGGAACTAGAGCATGAGAAGGTGAAAGGATGGGAAGTGGTCAGAAATGGATGTGTAATGCCTGAGAACAGCAGCTGAGTCAATGATAGGGTCAGGGAAGGTGTCTGACAGGCAGGGGAGTGAGTGCAGACAGGCAGGATTGTGCCCTTCTGCCAAGAGCAGCAGCAGCAGAGTGCAGGCACCCGAAATTCTGGAGCAGCATAGGAGGGCTCATACTTTGGGTAGAAGAAACACAACAGAAAAGTTCTGATGTCTTGGTTTGGACACAGTCAGATGCACCAGCCTGAAAACAGGTGGGACAAGTAGGAGGTGCTGAAGATAAACTACTCCACATCAGTGTCAGTTCCAATTAAAAAAAAGTCACTTGTGATATCTTGAGAAAAGACAGCAACACACTGTAAGTCAGGAGTCTGTGGGAACTGCTGTGTAATTAATGTGTTCAGTACTTGCTGTGTAGGACAACAGTTTGAAGAAAAGCACTCCACAACACAAACGTCATGTTTCAAGGCATCAGAGTAGCCAAGTAAAGCTGCCATTCAACCAGGTACTAAGCAGGACAAAGATAAAATAAGGGAATATATTCAAAAATACTCTCTAAATACAATCCCCTTCCATTTCAGACAGCTTAACAGCGTTGCATTGCAAATTCAAACACTAAAATGTGATCAAATCCACAATTCAGCTGTGTTAAGAAGTAAGAACAAAGAAGGGCAGTTCCCAGAAAGCCTTCACTGACTCATTTGCACTTGGGTAGCAGCTGGAGGCTGATGCCAGGGGTAGGTGGCAATGAACACCTTTGGGACACCCAGGGAGACAGAAACAGCTCAGCCACAGCTGCAGGGCTGTGCCTCAGGGAACCGCCCGGTGCCAGGGAGGGCGGGGACTCCAGCTCCAACCCGAACTGTTGGGGTGGGAACTTCCAACTAAAACTCTTCTATGATTCCATGACTCTGTGAGTCAGTAAAATGTGCTCAGGCAGATACAGGGTCAGATACTGAAGGTGCTGAACACGTCCCAGGCTGAGGGGTACAAGAGAATCACGAGGGAGTTTGCTCAAAAGGCTGCCATGAGGTGCTGCTGCCTCGTCTCCCAAGCCATCCATGGTGGGAGCTCAGCTCTCACTGGCAAGGCAGTGACAGGCACAGCGGGACTGGGTGCCAAGAGCCCTCAGAACAATGACAGGCAGCTTCTGCTTCATGTGACACAGACATGGTATCAGGCAGCAATTTCAAAAGTGCTTCCACAGGACTGAGGGCAGACAGGAAAAGGTTGGACTGGGGACACTGCACCCCAAAAAGCTGATGAGGAGAGGAAAATGATACTCCAATTGACCTGTTCAGAGACAGACCTGTAAGGAGGGAGCAAGGAGGAGGCAGAGCTGCAGAAGATGAAGCACCAAAAACTGTGACGCAGAAGAAACTGCCTGCCAGTCTCCAGGGTGGCTGAATTGGGAAATGAAGCACAAAAGGGGTGAAAGGTTACAGAGGGTTCTAAGATCCTGTTAGCACAGTCTGTCCTGTCTTTTGTCATCAAATGCACATGCCGAGTGGTCAAACATCTCACCCCACCGTTGCTTCATGCTCTGGTCTCAGCAAAGAGTTTAAGAATCTCCCTCTCCATTCTTTAGAGAATAACCCATACAGATGGCTGGGAGAGCCATGTGTAATGTGTGCTTTAAGTGCTTGTTTATCTTATTTGAATGGAGCTTTTGATGTAGGACCATACATTACTTAAGAGCCAATAAGTTAAAAAAGGATGAAGGAAAGTGAAATGGTCTGTATCATATCATTCTGTACACTATTTGTGTATGCTAAATATTTCATTTATTCTGTAAGATGCAGATAGTTTGAAATTGAAAAGCTGGGCTATAGCAGTGGCAGCCCTTTTGTTCTTGGAATGAGCTTGGCTCACTGAAGCAAAGCAGGGGAACCTCTGATTAATGACAACATCTATCTTTAGGGAAAAAGGTTGTCATTAGGCTGAGCTACTGTGCAATTCCAAAATGTTTTAACATTGTGCTTTACATGACAGGAGCCTGAAGAGATTATTTCTTCTAGAGGGATCAAATCCAGTCTGGGGGGTCTTCACTGCCCTCTTGGTAAGGTGAGGGGAGCCCAGGATGCAGCTGGTCTACTGAGACACCTGTGAGGGCAGGTAAGTACAGTGCTTGGCCTCAAAGGAGTTATACTCTAGGCTGGAAATGAGATATCCTGGTCAGTTAATGTAGGAAGGGAAGAACCAGCAGTAAGAGATGCTATACTGAGGCAGTGTGTACGGGCATGGGGGCACGGGCAGCCCCAGCTCAAGCCCATGTCTGCCTGTGGAGCTGGAGCAGCACTGCCGTTTCCAGGGGTAGACCCAGAACAGCCCCTGGCCCTGGGGAGTGGGGCTGTCTCACCCTCCCGACCCCCGAGGGGCAGCTCAGCAGCTGCTGGGCAGAGGCAGCAGAGCACAGCTCCGTGTGGACCTTCCCCAAGGGCTCAGCTCCTCCAGCCCTCACCAGCCCACAGGGCAGCTGCAAATAGGAATGGGCACTGTTTCCAGCTGGTTTTGTATCGCAGCACAACTGTACCACCACTTCTGCTAAAAATGTCTACAAAGGTTATTTCTCAGCAATGGATTTCCTAAAGCTGAGCTCATCCCACCATGGGAACCCCAGGGGAGCATCTGAGGGCAGCAGGTACCTCCCTGCCTGCCTTCAGCTCCAGCTTGCAGGCTCGGCTTTGGCAAGAGTCTTTGCTCACTGGAATCTTCCTGGAAATCTGTTGTTGTTTCCCATATACACAGCTTGCCTGATATTTCCCAGAAAGGCAGGAGCAGAGTGTAGGTTTAGAGAACAAGGCGTACTTTCCTCCCTCCATGTGCAAAATGGTTTGTGACCTTGAGAAAAGAATGAACAGTGGACATGGAAGAAGATATCTAAAACTTTTCAATCCTCATGGGAAAAGGTACATTACAGAGAATGAATAAATGAGGAATTTTTTTTCCACAAGTGATTTTCTTCTGGTTTTGTTTTGGTTTATTTTTGAAGGGGAAGGAGGTGTTTGTGTATTTTGGTTTGGGGTTTTTTTCTTCCATTGCTTGGAGAGATTTTATTGTTGTTGTTGGTATTTGTTTGGTTTGGGTTTTGGTTGTTGTTGTCTAAACAAGAAAATTTTGCTTTTTTGTTTGAAGATAATATACAGAATTTAACCTTTTTTATTAGGGTGATCACAAAAGGAGAGTTAAAGAGCAGATAGGATTAGTGCCATGCAGGAATATGAACTGAAGAGACCAAGTCAGGGCAGCTGAGTTTGCCCTAGAGGAGCCCGAATTGGCAAAGCCAGACTTGGTGTGTCCATTCTGATCTGTGTATGCCAGGGAGGGAAGAGGCTGCAAAAGTTGCATTTTCCACCTCAGAGGTTTTATAGGGTTCCAGGCAATGTCCGTTGGATTTTACTGAGTGGAAAGGACTTGTACACCTTTGATCATTGCAGTTTCTGAGAGGTGGCTGCTCGAATCTCCTCAGACTCTGGTGCTCAGGAGCCTGTTCATAATTCTTCATGCAAGCTGATGAGTTTCAGCTGGGGTGAAAGTACATGCAAGAGGGAACAAGAGTGTCAGGTAGTGTGAGATGGAGTCAGTAGTTTTAGCTATAATCAAAGTGCACTGGGCAATGTAAGAAATCTATAACCCTCCCAACCCTACAGTGTGGCTTTACTGGACCAGCTGAAACAGAGAGTTAAGAAAAGAGCCAGAATCACTTGTTTCTCACTGGTTTTAACTCCACTGATTTCTGCAAAACCGGAATTGCTGTATATGCACCTTTTAGGAAAGGTGAAATCCAGTCCACAAGGAAGTGTAACTCTAGAGGGAAAAGCTAACCCTGACTTTAGAGGGAAAAGCTGAGCCCAGCTCCACAGGGAAAAGCCGGCCCCACTCTGTCTGACCAGCAGTCACTGGCTGCCACACTCCTTCCCTGTGGTCCATTGTGCCACGTGTTCCAGCAGCAGAGCTGGCACAGCTCACCAATGAAAACTGCCCAACAACTCTTCACTGTTATACTACAGATACAGAAACATAAACTGATAAAATCACTAAAGCCAATTTCCCACTGCTGTTTATTTTCCTGTATGGAGAAGAAACTATCTCTAGAGAATAGAGAAAGAAGGCATGAGTGTGGATTTTAACATGGAGAAAAAAGGAGTGGCAGTTCATTTCCAGAAACACTCCTGGCAAAAGACTCCATCGCAGCCAACAAGTAGCTGGGCAGATGCCACAGTGCCCACTGGACACTCATTTTCCCCGTCTCAAGGGTAGGAGCCCATGGGGCAGACAGAAGGACAGGGTAAAACCTCCTCTATAGCCCCATGGCCAGGCTGTGCCCAAAGGGCACAGCTCCTGATTCCCTGCAAACCCAGAGGATCCAGGGATCCATCACAGAGCCCAGCCATGGCAATGTGCTGGCCAGCACCAGGCCCTGGGATCCCAATCCAGGGGCCACCCTGGGCTGCTAGATGGGCAGCACCCAGCCTGTGCATCACACACTTGCTGTTCCTGGTGTCTACAGTATTTTATTTCATTTAACTCTGTGGGGGTTTGGTGCTATTTCTGCAGGATATTCTGCATTTATAATGACATGTTTTCATGCCTCAGCTTTGAGGTAAGAACTGAACTGAGATACCTGCTCTACATGCAAACCCAAGGCTCATCTAATGTCATGTGATGTTTTGCTCCTCATTGTACAGCCTTTTCCATCCAGGAGAGAACACAACAGCTCTGGTCCCCATTCCGCTCCTTTCTCCTGACTACCCAGAGTTCTCCACAGGCACCAAGGGAGCAGTCAGACAGACTGGTTTAGATGCACACAATACATAGCTCAGCTTTTCTGCCAGTTTTGTGGAAACATTTGTTCATCGTGCAACAACCACATGAAACACAGATAGGCGGCAGGTAACAGGTCAAGCTGCGGGAAGCTGGGGAGAGCTATGAAGTGGTTTTGGAGAAAATCAATATTCCTTTGCTGCCTCTTGCTGCACATCACCAGCAGAGAGAAGCTGACAGCCACTGACTACACAAGCTCTCAGCTTCTCACTTGGTAGACCACTAACTTTGAGGATTTTGCCAAGCCTTTTGCTCCAGCTGAAGAGTCTCTCTGATTATCTTTCCAGGTAAATTAATCTCTGATATATTTCTTTATTAGATTAAGGGACTAATAAATGAATTTATCAAGTGATTTCTTCATTTGATACTGCAGTTTAATACAACAGACAACAGCAGAAAACTGATTTATTGAAACTTGCTCATTGCCTATAGGTGGTTCTGTCATGCCAGTACCTGTAAATCTTCACTGAGCAAGGCTGAGTGATGCTTCCCAGCTGGAGCACACAAAATGTATGTATGCACCCCTGGAAGACAAACACAGCTTTTCTGTGCTGCTGAGTGGTGTGTGTGGTGTCACCCTTGCTAAACTTCTGGCCAGAGGGACCAGTGAGACAGTTGTACTGCAAGTCAAACCATAATTTGCCATTGGATGTTCATGGTTCTTTAATAGTTCTTAAAGTACTTCTCCTTGGCTCAAAAGCAGACATGTAGATATGTCATGTGTCAGGAAAGACATTTCCTCTTTCCCAGTGGTGATTTTTATTTCTGTCTTCTAAACACCAAGGCTATTAACAATAAACAATTCCATGCAAATGGAAGATAATTATAAGCAGAAAGGCACTTATGAGAGCAAAATTATGAACACAGAGACACTCTTATTTCTACTCTCAAAATAGTCTTGATTTTATGCACACTAAGATTTCTTATGGAAACTATTCCTGACATTGCCACCATTCCTGGTACAGATTGAGCAGTGGTGTGAGTGTGGCCTCCCACCCACACTGCCAGCACTCAACATGTCATGGGAGCACCTGTCTCCCATCACCAGCACACCCAGCACCCAGCACACCACAGGAGAAGGAGGACACCCTTCCTCATGCTGCCAGTGCCAAACCTTCCCTGCAACATCCCTTTTGGCAGCACAGCCCCAGCTACAGTCTCGGCCCTCCAGATGCCCAAGGGCAGCATCTGAACTCATTGCCTCTGGCACAGTGGTAATCATAGCTCACAAGTCCTCGCAGTGCTAGTCATAGCTCCCCCTGGCCTGAGAAGCCAGTGAAAAACTTTATTCTCTTCTAGTTTCATGTGTCTTAAATTACAGTAACAGTAAATTATTCCCTTGTTTGTCTTTAGTGGTATCAGGTATGGGACAGCACCTTTGCTGCACTATGACATGTTACTATGACATGCACTACGACATGTCTGTTACTATAGTCCAAGAGTGCTAGAATCTCCAAAACCTTTCATTATCCTTCTGCATCTGTGAGAAGGGTACCAAAATACCAACACACAGAACCATTTTTAACCTATAAGCTGTGATTTTAAAATGCTCCTTTCATACCAAGGAAATGAGATTTAAGATGCCATTGAAACTTGCTGACAAAAATTGAATCCTTTCAGATAAACCATTCAAATGCAGGGGAAAGAAGTGCTCCCAGGGAAAGGTTTCATTTGATTTCTGGATGATTCTTTTGGAAAGAAGAACAGGCAAAGAGGGGAGAATGAATATTTTGATTACCCTTGAGTACTGATTTTGATTACCTTGATTACTGATACACCCATCAGTGTTTGGGAGCAAAAACAAACATCAATTTGAAAGAACCCCCTTTTGGTGCAATGGCCAGTGATAGAGACATTTCCCAGGTGACTCGGGCTGTGTTCCCCCATCATAGCCCTACACAGTGTTTGGGGCAGGCAGCTCTTGCTGCCAGGTGTCAGAGTGGGCAGGGTTCCCTGGAGACACACGTGGGGACATGGGAAGCAGAACCCTGGCCATGAGACACCCACACAGCTGGACATGCCTCTGGTTGAGTGGGGTTGTCCAGCCCCCCAGCTGACCTTCAGCCAGGCACCCATGTCTGCCCTGCAGAGTGTGTGCTTGGCTGTTGTGGGGACCGGGGCGGGACAGAGTTTTCTCCAGCAACACAGGCAGCAAACAGGCCATAGGCCTATGATCTTGTCCCATAGGACTGGCTGTTTTATTGACAAAGGAAAACATGGACAACACTGAACACAGATAGAAACCTGGGGACACAAACAGAGCTCAGTGCCCGTAGGGATAGGTATTCTTTCAGCAGAATTTGTAATGAGAAGTTAGGATTCGTTTTTTTCTTTCAGAAAGCCTTTCCTCCCTAAGAGTACTCTTCTTGTAAATGGTCGGGTGTTTTTCTTTCCCTTCTGCTTTGCATACCAGAGAAAAAAATTGCAGTATCTCTCTAGTCTGAGGAGAAACAAATCTTCACAGTGTTACAGGCTGTGCCAGCAGTGAGCCTGGGAAATGGAGGCCAGAGGTGATGATATAAAGCCCAGGAACAAAAAGAGGTTTTTGCCTTTTTCTCAGGTGCTGTGCTCTGGAAGCATGGCTAGTTTTCACTTTATAAGATTTTGTGTTCTTGCCTTCAAATAAACCTTTTTGAATTCTTTCCACCATCGTGGCATTTTGGGGGATACTTGAGCGTCTCTTACTTTACAGTGCCAAAGGGTGTTTTCTACAGACAGGACAGCTGCATTCCTGGGCATGGCTGTGGAATCTCTGTTATGGAGCCAGCCACCACTTTGTATTCATGGACAGGGAGACAGCAGGCAATGCCCTTCTTCAAGTTAGAGTGAACAAACTGTTCTGCCCTGCAGTGCACTCCAGACCTTTCTGGAAACCAAATGTCACTCACTCTGATCTTCATGGCTCCTCCTGTCACACCAGCATCCTGCCAGCCTTGACCAGGAGACCGAGAATGCCGAAGAAACACTCCCTGGGGCTGTGTACTGAAGGTCAGACAGTGCTTGTCAGGTCCATCCAGCTCTCCCCAGCATTTCAGGTTGGAAAAGCCACAGTGTGGAGAGCACAGCATGTCTCCTGGCCGCAGGGATCCTTCTAGGCACACAGGATCACTGCCAAGCCCAGCAAAACTCTTGGAAATGTGAGCATGCTGCACCCGTGGGTGGGCACCCAGCAAGGTGAGGAGGGGATTGGTTTGGACAGTGGCAGTACCAGCAGGTCCTCATTGAAGAATACCTTGTCTTCCATCTCTTATCCTGCACTCTGTGCAGTGGTTCAGTTACCATGGGGTCAGGAGAGTGTCCCTCTGTCCCCCTCTGCCACTGATCTGCCACAGGTTTTTGCACAAGTCATATGGCATTTCTGGGCTTGCATTTCAGTAACTCAGCAAAGCTGCAGTGCTGTGCCCTCCGTGAGCCCTGGAGGAAGAACACTGGGCACGTGTAATCACAAATTCTCCAAAGGATTTAAGCAAAACAATTTTAAATATTTTAACAAGGGATTAACAGTTGACTTAAAGAGTGTTTCAGTAATCTACAAAAAGCAAGACAGCTATGTCTACTTACACATAGGATTCCAGTCTCCTAATAGTCCTGTAATTTCAGCTAATGCCTATTTCCAGGGGATTAGTAATGGTCTCTCTGGGGTATTAGTTGTAGAAAGTTCTCAGCAGTCCCACACGTATTTCAGCAGAGCTGAGTTATGGAGAGCACACACCCTGTTGTCATTGCAGAGCAGCAACTGGCTTATGAGAGTGCAGCACTCGAAAAATTGCATTGTGGTTTAAATCCTGCATTATTACATAAGTGTCTTCTTAAATGTTTGTAAACAACTCATTTAGTCATGACTCTGCATTTAATACAAGTGTTATTCTTGATGTTTGTTTCAGGAGTAATAGAACAGAAATTGTCATGATAAAATATAATTTTTGAATGTATCATATATGCTTAATATTGATATATTTATTATTTTGTAACAAATTCTATTAATTATTTATTATACAAAGTGAGCCATAAAAAGAAGATATGGATCCAAGCACAGAATATATGATAGCAAGTATTTGTAGTTTCAGTCCATTAAAATTTACCAGTTCTCTCCTCATTTCCTTAGGATATTACACAGGGCCATAAAACCCCTGACTAGAGGGGACACTGGCCAACCCTGCTGCTGACATCAGGGCTCTCCAGCAGGTAAGTCGTGGCTTTGTCCAGCCGGAATCCTTCAGGCACGGAGTCTCCACAATCCTCTCCTATTCACCAGGATTTTTCACAGATGACACACAACAGTTCCCAGTCACATTGACCAGCCCTTTCAGCATTCCCTGAAAGTCCCTGCCAGCTCCCAGGTGTGGACAAACCCAGCTCTCAACTGCTGCACTGTCCAAGGGCTGCCCCCAATGGGTCCTACACCAGCTGTGCCTGCAAAGACTGGGAAAACACGTTTAAGGCCCAAAGAACTTGGAGTAGGGTTTTCATACGTGAATAATTGGAGGTTTGGCGGGTTTGTGTTATGCTGAATTAGCCCTGAAACTGTGCTCTGCTGGAGCACGGCTCCATCGTACGAGGGCTGGGATACAGCTGTGGGCAGGGATGGGATTGCAGGAGGCGGATGAAGCTGAGGAATCGGCCAGCACTTTGCTCAGCAGCCGAGCTGACGGCGCACTAAAACACTCATCTCTCCGGTGACATTCGGCACAGGTGGATTCTTTTGCTGAGTATATCCCAGTGGGCAGCGTGAGCGAGGATGCTCTTGGGGAACTTGCCGGGGTTTACAATCGTGTGATACACTCGGCTGCACTCTCCAGCCCCCAGAGCCCCCGCTGGAGCCCAAACCCCCCCAGCCAGAGCCAGGAGCTCCGCCAGCATCGGGAGGGGCGGATCTCTCATCCTTCCTGCCCGTACCTCCCGCCGAGCCTGACGTGCCTGTGCTGAACCTGATGCTGTCAGCGCGGCCCGGCTAAAATGCACAAAAGTGAACACATTTCCTCTTTCCTTGCAGAAATTCATCTGCGGCATGTCACGAGTGCCATCTGCTGTCGCCTTCCTGTCCCTCCGGTGCCCGGCCCCGCTCAGGTGCTGCCCCCGGATCCTCCCCGCCGCTCTGCCTCCCGTGCCACCCACCCGGAGGTCACCTGTGGGCTGGTGGCCGCTGTCTCTGAGGGACAGGGACAGGAGGGGGAGCACAGACCTGCCCCGCACAGCACGGGGGGAGCACAGCCCCGGGGCCCACGCGGCCAGGACGGACAGACCGGCTTCGGCTTTCCCATTGCAAGAAACAGCGCGGGGGCATCACAGCTTCGCTCCTGAGCTGTGCTGGCACAGGAGGGTCGCTGCCCTCGCAGGGGGGCCTTTAGTTCCCAAAGGTCACTTGTCCTACAGAGCAAACAAACGCTTGTTGGCAGCCCAGCAGTGACAGCACGGCTGGCCAGGCTCCAGGGACAGCACCTGTTTCCAGCTGGACCCTGCACACATGGCATGAGCTCTCGGGACCTGGAGGACTTTGAGCAGTGCTGGCGTCCTCTTTGGAAAGCAGATACCGCATTCACGCTGTGGGGATCCTGAGTCACCAACTGACACTGAGTGACCTGGACTAGTTGTCACCTTCCCCTCAGCTGTGCAGCACGAGCAGTAACCAGGGGAGCACAGGTGAGGGTCACAGGGATCAGAACCGCGTGCTGGCAGCTGGCGGGGCAGGACACCACAACCTCTGGGTATGCAGAACTGTACTTCAGGCCCCTGATGGATGGAAAATGAGATCCAAATCTTTTCACCCTCATTTCTGCTGCTTTCTGTGCTCCTAACAGCTCCTGCACCCGTTCATTGATTTCAGCCAGGAACTGGGAAGGAGTCAAAGTTCTGGAGGCAAAGGGGCTCTGGTCTTTGGAGACTGTCTGCTGAGGAGAGCATGGCAGGAAAGGGCAGAGGGGCTCATGGAGTTTCCCCCTCAGGATACAGCAAAAGCCAATCTCCCATTTGGGACACCCACTCTCCCAGCTCCAGAAAGGGCAGGATAAATGTTTAATGGGGCTTTATCAGCTCCCTGCTCCCCTCGATCTGCTCCATCTCCTTCCAGCCAGGGGCTGTGACTGAGACTGTAATTGAGGCTGCTGCCCCCAGCCCTGCCATGGGGGAACTGATGTGGGGATAAACCGTGTTCAGCACTACTGAAACAACCTTTACTTACTGCAATATTAACTCTAGCAGTTATAACCATAAAATTCATACCTTTTCTCTCCAGAAATAAAAGAGGATACTTAAATTCTACCTAGGAAGGAGAAGGAAGTGAAAGGAATGAAATAAGTAGCGACTAAGTATCACTGTGTAAATGTTGGACACCAAAAGGTCATTTCCTTTAAAAAAGACATTCAGGTATGAAAGTACCAATGTGGCATTTATTTTCCACAGTCTCAGTGTTTAACTGAGCAGTTATACTGCAGGTTGCTAAAATGATGGGATGCAAATGAAGAATGTGTTTATATGTCCATGACAATTAAGTCTTTGTACCTCTGTGGAGACAGAGGGGGAATAAGTATTAAAAAGGGAAAAATTGTTGTGAAGCCCTGTGATAGACATAGTCATTTCAGTCAGATAATCCCAGCTGCAATGCCTTTAAGAAGCATTTTGTGTTTCAGTTTAGAGCAGAATAATTGAAAGACAAGATACCAACTCTCAGAGAACTGAAGAAACTCCTCCATGTCCCATTAAAAAAAATCCATTTAGAAGTCTGGAAACATTGGAGGATTTTATTTTCACATCTCTGTTGTTATGTCAGGGAACTCAAATCCACTTTGGTGGAATATATTCCACACAGACTTCCAAAAGCCAAGTATTGTGCAAGAATAATGCCCTGGAATGAAAGTATTTCCATGCCAAAAGCCCCTGTGGTGCTGCCCAAGGAATCCATCAGTTAGATATTTCTTGCTGCATTTGAGTTCTCAGATGTGAAACATTCAAGGCAAAATATCAGAGGAAGTGCAATTCCCATATAAACAGAGATACTGGAGCACATTTATAGAAATATTTACCCTAGAGGACACAACAGTGAAAGACAACTACTGCTGTCAAGTCAGTGGGTTTATAAACAATTTGTAACAGTTTTCTCAAGCTCAATACATTGGCAGATTTCCATTGGTGTGTGGGACAGCTCAATAAAACACACAAAAGGTACATGCAGGCCCTGGCGTGTTTTTGCAGCCCCAGCTGATACTGGGCAAACCTGTTGCAGTTACCTCTGAGTGAAACACAGATGCAGGACCCATTAGCATCACACTGGAAGTGTTTGGGACACAGATTATATGATTTTTTCACCTTTCCCCTGAATGGATCAACACAAAAGCATGACTGAATGAAATTAAGGTTTTTTCTCTGAGTCAGTGTCCCACTTCTGGCATTGTTCTCTCTGTCTCACTCTCCACTTCCTGCGCCATTTAAAACAAGTCCTGGAGTGTGTCCTTCAGCTTCTGCCTGGAACATGCACTGCAGCATGGCAGATTTGAGGGCTGCAGTCCACAGGCCTCCCCCTGCAATGCATGACTGAGGAAAAGCTCACTGAAATTAATGTGACTGTGATTCCCTCCTGGAAGGGCTCCACCCCTACCCACTCACTTCAGAGTGTCTATTTAAGACTACTCAAAGCTTGTACCCAACCAGTTTCTGAGCAAGAGAGGCACACAGAGGATGTGCTGTACCTACAGAACCTAAGCCAGTGAACACAACAGGTCACTGAGCTCAAATTAAGGGTACCTCTACATTTTCAGGTATCACGGTGACAAAAGAAATCAACATATTTTATTACTAGTACCCTAAAACTTCCCCAAATCTATTCTGTTTCTAGACATGTTATTTCTAGAAAAATATGTAATTTAGAATTCCTAATTGGAATATCCAATATGTGACACAGAGCAAGTGAAATCTTGTTGTTAAGGAGATTTGACAAGCTTTGCATTGAACAGAGAAGTTTGAATTGATTCCTTCAGTTCCCCTTTCCCCCTGACTTCAAATGAACTTCATAATCCCATTACCACAAATAAAATTGCCAAGTAATTTTAAATAAAATTCTTTAAACTATTGTATAGGGTTTGTATGGCAAAGTTCTGGGGTGGTAGGAGGTGGGACACGGGTGGTTTCAGAGAGAAGCTGCCAGGAGCTTCCCCTGTGTCCGATGAAGCCAATGCCAGCACCTCTGAGAGGGACCTGCCCCTGGCCAGAGCTGAGCACACCAGTGACAGGGGATAACAGAGTTAAAATGGGGGGGAAAGCAGTGCAATGGCAGCTGGAGAGAGGAGTGAGAATATGTGAGAGGAACAGCCCTGCAGCCCTCACGTCAGTGCAGGAGGAGGGGCAGGAGGTGCTCCACGTGATGGAGCAGAGGCTCCCGTGCAGCCTGTAGGACAGCCCATGGTGGGTGAGGCTGTGCTCTGTAGCTCCTGGGGACCCACAGGGGAGCAGAGACCCCGATGGAGCCCTTGGAGGAGCCCATGTCAAAGCAGGGATGCCCAGCTCGCTGGAAGCCCTCACTGGAGAGTGCCATCAGTGACAGCACAGGAGCTCACACACACCATGACAACAAGTTTATCTTTTCTCCAAATCCACAGGTACCTCAGAAAATTCGTGTGTGAGAAATGAAACAAAAACTGCCTAACAAATGCCATGGACTGACTTAATGCCTCCTGTAATTCTCATGAAGTCAATATTTCCATCAGGCCCATTTTGCCTAATACTGGCCCATTGTACAGCTTTACAAACTACTGATGCCATGTTAGCAGCAGGGCATTAACAGGCAGCCCAACAAACAAGAGCAGACACACAGGCAAACACAACCTTAATATTCTTTATGATGGGGAGGAAGAGGTCAGCTAAAGCCCACTCTTGCACAAAATATAAAAAATGCAGTCAGGATTTGGGGCAGAAAACACTTGGAGGAAGTTTTACCTTCACTTTCTTCATTCACCTTGGTTTTCTGGTCCTGTTGAGGACCTATGTGGACTGCCATAAAAGCCAAGGTGTCAGTTTGCTCCTTCAGTTTTCCTGATGCTGAAGAAAGGGAGAGGAACATACTAGCAAGCCTTGCTCAGTAAAACACACACCTATGGTATTTCAGTGACACTTTGGAGTCCCAGGTGTACTGTCCATTCAGGTTTCCAGCCATTGCAAGGAGCATTTCAAATGTCTGTGAAAGCCATTTTCAATTACCTCTGAAAACAATTGCAGAAACAATGCTCTTAAGCATCTATTTGTGGGAGTGTGTGATTTATACTTGGAAAACAAATCCACAAAGATCCACAAAGAAAGCTAATAAAAACTCTGATACAGCTTACCCAATGACAGGACCATTCCTTTGCAGGGCACTGCTGGGCACAGGAGCAGGAAACCGTCACAGAGAGGAGACGAACTTTGAGAAGGGCCAGTTTTGCAAATAAAAGCATTTTTGGCTCCTTACTGGCTCTCATGCTCTAAGCACTTAAGGCTCAGTGCTGTGTTCAAGCATCTCTTTGAAGTGTCAGCTCTTCAGTGAGGACAGCAGCTTGTCCCCTGGCCGTGGCCTCATCAGGGGCTGCCAGCACAGGCAGTTGGGCTGCAAACAAGGCTCCTGACAGTGGCCATGCACCTGAGGTTCCTGATGCATGTGTTCATGTGCACTGACAACCGGCTGGAGAGGAGAAATGGAAAGAAGTGCAGCTGAGGGAGTTTGGAAACCTGCCCATTAACATGCAGGGGGAGGCCTTGGCACAGACCTGAGCTCACAGGTGAAACCAGCTCTTCCCAGGCTTGGTGTCTCAGGTTTGGGATCACTGCATCCCCTGGGATCACTGCATCCCCTGGGATCACTGTCCCCCCTGCCTCCACCCCCCATTGCCCCATGCTGTGACACATGACAGTCAGCACAGCCTGTGCCACACACACCCCCAGGACCCTTCCACAAACTCTGTGAAGGTACGAGACAGATCTCAGTGACAAGGGCTGGGTGCCAAGAGAGAGTGGCACAAGCTGAATAACTCAGCCCCAACAAACACTCCTCATACTCCCTCTGCCTTGGGGCTTTACCAAGTAGCACATTTAACTTTGGGGAAAACCAAACAGAGACAATGCTCCTGTCCTGAAATCTTACTCATACAAAACTGTTCTTTTTTCCACAAAGACTCTCTCTTATTCCAAGCCACCTGTGTCACCAAGCAGAAGTGCTCTCAATATAGCCCTGACTGCAGCCCAAGCAGAAGTGCTCTCAATATAGCCCTGACTGCAGCCCAAAGCAGCTCAGCCTGTCCTGCTCAAGGAAGGCATGGCTCCTTTTCCTTCAGCTACCAGGAGAACTGTTCAGAAGCTCCAGGTGCTCTGGAGATCAGCAGCAACCAAGACTCCTCCTTCAGAAGGGAGGTCAGACGTGTAAAAAGAAAGACTCAGTAGTCTGTTGTCACTGAAAAAAAAGCAGGAAAATGAAGAGAAAAAGCATCCATGGACCTCAGCCAAACCTACACCATTCAGTACAGTGTACCCCCACAAAGACAGCACTTACCAAACCTCTTACTGAACTGCAGATGGAGCAACATGACTTGTGGGCTCTGGGATTTTTGTGATTGTTGTTGTTGAGGGTTGGGTTGGGTCGGTTTTAATATCACAAAGGCTTCTCTTCACTTCAGCTTTCCCACAGTAAGAGTACATGCCGGTTCCAAGGCAAGAAGTGCAATGAGCCTCTGTCCCTGGCTTATTGGTGCTCCTAAGCACTGTGGGTGGTTTGGACAGTCCTGTAAAAGAGGGAGCACTGACATTGCCTGGCACAGTCTTTCCTCCTGTTTGATCACAGGCTCCAACATATCCAAAATCCATGTATCATCCAGCAATTCTTGTAGTCTTGCAGCAGCATCCAGGACAGTGCTCCAAGGCTGTGACAGTTGCCCTAACAAAAGGGTTGTAAAAGTTTTCTTCAGGCTCAGAAATTCTCTCCATTCACCTATCACCAGCCATGTAAGGAAATGACAAGCAAAGAAGGTTGAACATGACACAGAAAATAAAAGAGTCAGGGAGCGAGCTAAAGGGAGATGGAATGGGGTGGGCTGTGCTGGAATGAAAGAAAGAAATCCAAAGGATGGTTACTAACATCAAGGGTTTGCGAGCAAATTTTCTTATTCTCAGAGCCACATTCCTAGAGGGATCAGTGCAGTGACACTTCTTGGAGAGCTGTTTCACTGAAGTGGCATTACCCTGGAGCAGTTCAGGGACGTGCAGGAAACTGTCCCAACATACAAGTTGGTGGTGGTGTGAAGATGCCCTCTGAGAGAAGCAGAAAGAGTGAGACTGGCATGTGCAGGTGCAGTTACTGGTGGTGCTTCTCCTGGTTTATGGAGCATTGAGTGAGGGAATGCTGAGCCACCAGGCAGAGAAAAGGAGGCATGAACAGGCTTTATCTGGAGGGGTTTGGAGAGCCATCACCTGCCCTTGCCATGGCCATCCCTCCTGCAGCTGCTCCACAGGACTCGGACGAGGATTGGCTGGCACAGCTGGCACCCAGGGATGCAGACTCACAGCATGTGGTGAAGCACCAGAAACACGGCCACAGGTGGGAGAGACAAGGAGAAATGGCAGAGCTCCCAGCATGGCCTTACAGCAGCCATTGCTCATCCAGCTTCTCCAAAGCTTTTCTTCTCCTGCTGATGTCAGGAACACACTGGGTTCTCCATGGCACGTGCTGCTGCCCACCCTCCTCCTCTCGGGGTCCTGATGCTGCCCACCCTCCTGCAGGACCCAAGGACCCTCACAACCAGTGCAGGCAGGATGCCTGGGGTAGGCAGGGTGCCGAGATGATGCCAGGAGCAGGGCAGCTCAACTGGGATAAATTTAAATCAAAATAGCTTGTTCAAACATACTCTGAGCACAGAGCGAAGGGCCTTCCTTAGGCAGAGCAGTGAGATGGGTGGCCCTGATACAACATCCCTCCCAGATGGTGCAGAGAACTCAATTAGTATTTAACCATTAACACTGGTAAAGAACAAGGCTTTTCCTGTGGACTTAGGCTGTTTATGCTCTTTTCAAAACACCCACATTTCTTTCAAAGGGAATAGTAAAGAGAATTTGTAATATTTCATTAATCAAAGAACTGAGCTTTGAAAATAGTTCCTTTCCAAAATATTACATTGATCAGTAGAATTTAAAAATTAAGTTGAATTAAAGGCTTAATATACCTTTATCCAACCTAACTTTTTTTCACATTGGTCTTTGATCCATTGATATTTCCACACCATGGAGGGGGAGAAAAAGCCCACAAATGATCTCTCCATTACTTCAAGCCATCAATTTTAGATTTACACAAAAAGCAGCAAGGCTGGGAGAGATCTTCCCATCTTCTGCATCTGATTGTATTCGCTGCCTTTATTTTGGTAGCTTCTATGTATTATTGAAGATAGAAACTCACTGCATTTATATCAGAAACAGTGATATGTTAATTATTAAGGACTCTAAAAGGCTGAATTCATTTGTGCTGAATGAGTGTAAATTATCTAATAAGCCCTTTGATCATGACTGGATACCTTTCTGAGCTTCCTCTGCATTGGTTTAGTCTTCCCACACATAGCCATGGCTAAGCAGTCTCTTCCTGCATCCGTACTTGTTCCTCAGACACAGAATAAATCAGGCACCCCATAAAGCCTCACATTAACTTGCTTTGCAAGGAGCTCCTAATCCACAGGTAACAGGGATCTGAAACAGTGTCATTTCCCTGGCCAGAGAGCACAGGGCTCTGGCTCATCACAGTGGCCTCCCAGTCTGCTAGGAACCTCTCTCCTCACTAAATCACCACAGCTGACCTATGGAAGGATAGGTATGAGATGCCAGGGGCCGTAGGAATCTCATAAACTCTCCCCTGCAGGTCCACCCTTCAAAGGCTCAGCTCAAGCCATTCAGAGTCTCATGGGGCTGATCTGTGTCACTGTTATCCCTCACGGCTGAGGGATCTGATTGTTGCTCAGTGGCATTTCAGACAGCACTGTCCTTTCTTCCCCTTCACACAGGGTGAGTATGCCCCCAAATGTCTTTTGTCTGAATTTTCTATTGAGGTTTATTTTTATGAGTGAGTTTTTTTGCTGGGGATGGATGTCAGCATGTGATGCTTCCACTCTCTGAAGGAAAGGCAGTTTTTGCTCCCATTAAGAATTCTCTGGGCAGGTCAACTGGCCCATCAACATGTATAATGGTCATGTTCTTGCATATACATTACACCTACAGTTGCAGAAGAAAGCTGGATTTGAAATCACCCAAAGCAAATAAAAAGGTAATCCCTTCACGCGGTAAATTTACTCTCCTTGCTCTTATCTACAAAGCTTTGGGGTTTGAGTGTACAAAGCTTTGATAGCGTGAGATTTTTCATAACAGCATTGGAATTGCTTTCATTCCCTCTGTGATTTTATTTTAACTTAGGAAAAGCCACGACCAAAACTACAAAAGGAAGTTAAGAAGGGACAAAATCAAATGTAAAGTAGCAGAGAAGGAAGTGTTTGAGTGTCCTCTTGGTTTCTTTCCCCTGGTGCTCAGGCTTTTCTAGGAGCACATGCAATATGCATGTGAAGACATGGAGCAGCTGATGGTGTGCACTTGTCTATGCTGAGGCTTTGGGGTTTTGTTCTTCAGCTCCTGAACAAGTTAATTTATGCAGTTGCAGATGATGGGCTACTGGTAAGAAAAGCTGCAGGTTTTTTCTGGATCTGAAATTACATTTTCCACTGGCACCCTGAATTCAGAACTTATGGTATATTCCATTTTGTGTGTAACAAATACTTACATAATGCCTTTAGATGGAAAAAGTAATTTTATGGTTTCCTCCATTATTCTAACTGGAGATGATGCCAGCAGATCAATAACCATGATACACAATTAAACAACCAGAGCAAGAGACATTGTGTGGAACCACATAGTACCTGCCTTCATACCTCTGGAAACAGTCAGAATTCCTCCTA
The DNA here is from genome assembly GCA_013396695.1 of Sakesphorus luctuosus. Taxonomy (NCBI): domain Eukaryota; kingdom Metazoa; phylum Chordata; class Aves; order Passeriformes; family Thamnophilidae; genus Sakesphorus; species Sakesphorus luctuosus. The sequence continues at coordinate 268,218 of VWZD01005964.1, forward strand.
ACTCCTACTTTTTATCCAGTTACTTGCACAGTCATTAAAATTAAATTGAATGCACTTGCTTAACATTCTTGACCTGATTCATGTCTCCTTTGTACCAGGTCTCTTCCAGCACAGCTCCAAGGAGAAGCCAGCACAGCCTCAGCACATTGTCAGTGAGAAGCGTGGAGGTCACATCTCCCCTTAACATTTGCCATCCCATCCCAGTGCTGTGACCTTCCTGCTGGCTTGGAGAAATCCCAATACAAGGGAATTGTACACTGTGGGAGCAATAATTATTGCACTTCATCTTCCTTATGTATTTTCCTCCCAACCTTTAGAAATCTGCAGGCACTCACTCAGAGCATCAGGCCTGAATTCATATGTCCACGATCTGTCCCCTGAAGCCAAGTCTCTCCTGTAACTAAGGGGGTGGCACAAAGAGCAGCCCTGACCACATGAAGCCTTCTGAGGCTTCAGTTCTATTGATCTGGGCCCTGGGCAGGGGAAGGCTCCTATAAGCACCAGTGGATCTAAGTACCTGGTCTTTCCTGTGCTCAAATTCATTTCTTTGTTTGGGAAATTGAATGGCAATTGATGAGCATGAGTTAAATATTTCATGTTGTGCTGGAATGTATAATTCATGATCAAATCCTTCAGAAAGGAAAAGATAAGAGAGAGCTGCAAAAGCTTTAAGTAAAGTATTTTCTGTATCTTATAGAAGGACTTCTGCAAATGAGAAAATGATGTGACCAATAAAAACAAATACTCAAAGTACATTTGCAAAATTATTCGTTATTGTCTGTAAACAGTTGTAATTAATGTTTCGTACAGGCTTCCACTAAAGCACTGTGTTGCACTTGGTTCCTCCACATTTCACATCTGTAATAAGGAATAAGATATGTTGGCTTCAACCCGCAAAAGTTCTATATATTGTTATTTGTTGTGCTGACCTGGGGAGCCCCGGACAGGGGAATAGGACAGTGCAGCTCTGACAAAGCTGCTCTGCTCCATCCAGGCAGTGTGATTGTTCTAGAAGTCTGAACCATGAGGGGTTTGTCACACTGAGGTTGTGGGTGATCACAGAATCACAGACTGCTTTGGACTGGAAAAGACCTGAAAGCCAATCCAGTCCCACCCCCTGCCATGGGCAGGGACACCTCCCACCAGTCCAGGCTGCTCCAAGCCCTGTCCAACCTGGCCTGGGACACTCCCAGGGATGGGGCAGCCACAGCTTCTCTGGGCACCTGTGCCAGGGCCTGCCCACTCTCCCAGCCAGCAATTCCTCCCCAATATCCCACCTAGCCCTGCCCTCTGGCAGTGGGAAGCCATTACCCCATGACCAATAGCAATAGGCACTGTTAAAATGTCTGTTCCCATCTTTTTTTATGTGTCTCCTGTAAGTATTGAAAGGCCACAATCAGGTCACTGTGAAGTGTCCTCTTCCCCAGACTGGACAGTGCCAGCTCTCCCAGCCTTTCCTCACAGCAGAGCTGCTCTAGACCCTTCCTGTCTGTGGCCCTTCACTGGGTTCTCCTCAGTCTGTCCATGACTCTCCTGTGCTTGGGAAACCAGCCCTGGGCACAGTTCTCCAAGTGTGGCCTCACCAGCGCTGTGTAGAAGGGCAGGCTCACCTCCCTCCACCTGCTCTATCTGAGCACTGACCTTAACAGAAACACCTGAAACATTAAAAAAGACCACCTCAACAAGAACAACCAAAAACCAATAGAAATTCAAAGCAATAGTCATTTGGGGGGCTGCTGTTCTTTGTCACACTCATGACAGAAAACAAAGATCTTGGATGGAAGATCTTCAGATATTTCAGCTCATGGTTCAAGCAGTTTCCACTCCAACAAGAGTCCTGGGGGGCATCTCTGAATCAGGTTTCTGAGGACAGAACTTGTTTTTGGAAACTGGAAATGTGCCTGTCAGAGTTTGTGCTCTGTCCTCCAGCACTCCTCCTGAGCATGCAGGTTTCAAACATCTCTGGGAGCACTGATTTCCATTCAGCATCTCCAGAAAAGTGCTCTTCTTCCATCCATCTCTGTAGCAAAGATCCAAATTGTCCACTGACAGTTTACAAATCAGCAAGTTAATGCTGGGATCCCTTCAGTTTGTGGAGAAAATAATCACAGAGCTTTGACAACAGAACAACAGAAAATTGCATGTTGTCTCTGTGTTTTCTTTGAAGGAATCTGTGCAAAAACACCAGCAGGATTTTCACATGTAGTTAATCATTCCTAGGAGACTCTATCCAAGTTTATGAAATGGATGAGCTTGGGCTGGTGTGATGGAGCTGCCATGGAAACAGCTGGAACTCCACACCACAGGTACCAAACCACAGGGCAGCTCTTACAGGGACATCAAACACGGAAAAGCATCAGGATTCAGTACTCACAGCACATCTATGTAAGTAATGAAGTTGCAAGCGTGCAAATAACCTGAAAATGAAGCATGTTGAAGTCCTTCCCTTGCCATTCTGAGCAGTGCTTTGTGTCTGCACCAACACAGCCACAGCCCCCCTGACCCTACCACGGAGCCACTGAGGTCTCTGGTGGGATGTGGCTGCCATTCCCACACTTTCCCTTTTTCAAGGATTCCCCATTACATTTCTATATAGACATTTGTTACCCAATATCCAGAACAGGAAAGGGTTTTCTTCATGTTCCTATTTGGAGAACACAAATAAAAATTTGAATTAATAAAAAGACAAAAAATTCCAAACATACGTACAGCCTTGCCAAAGAAATTCTTGATGGGAAACAAACACCTCAAAACAACACATGCTTCAGGGCAGGCTGAGGTGAAATGCAAACAACAGAGTTTATAACAGAGCCAGCAGAGACAATATGATCTGGAAAATGTTTATAAAGTACTTAAATGCTTATAAAATAGAGTGGAGAAAGGAAAGGAAGCTACATTCAGTTTCTACAAAACACAGTATGGCAGGGATCTGCTGGTCATTGCTTGCCTGTGGCAGAGACCTGAGGGATGAAGGCAATGGCCTTTCCCAGCCCCACCTGCCAATGGGCTGGGTTGGGGTGGCCTCTCACAGCCATGCCACAGACCCCAAGGGTAGTGGTGGGGTCATCTGGGGTGACATAGAGAGGGGTCCCTGCTGGGACAGTCCCATCAGGCTCAGATGACGAGGTGAAGGTGAGCATTTCTCCTGAGGAAGGAGCATTGGGGGACAGCCACCCCTGTGCCCAGAGCCATGGGGACACCTCAGCTGAGAGGGGACAGCCACCCCTGTGCCCAGAGCCATGGGGACACCTCAGCTGAGAGGGGACAGCCACCCCTGTGCCCAGAGGCATGGGGACACGTCAGGTGAGAGGGGACAGCCATCCCTGTGCCCAGAGCCATGGGGACACCTCAGCTGACAGGGGACAGCCACCCCTGTGCCCAGAGGCATGGGGACACCTCAGCTGAGAGGGGACAGCCACCCCTGTGCCCAGAGCCATGGGGACACGTCAGGTGACAGGGGACAGCCACCCCTGTGCCCAGAGCCATGGGGACACCTCAGCTGACACCCCACCTGCGATGCCAAGCTCCCACAGCGAGAGCTCAGCTCTGCTCTGTGGCTCTGTGGTCAGATCTGCCCCTGCCCTTTGGACAGCCAGGCCCAGACAATCTAATCAGTGCCTGAACAGTATCCCAGGGGGAAAATCAGTACATGAAATATGCAGACAGATCCTTCAAAGAGGCCAAGAACACCAGCAGACTGAAAATTGTCAGGTGACACCAGTTAGAATTAAGATAAAGTTAAAAATTTGTTGGTGCTGTTTCACAAAAATTTAAATAAATAGAAAAGCAGCTCTAACAGGAACCATTTTTGTGAATGCACAAAATGAAATACGTGAGCAGGAACCCCAGAAAAGGGCACAGGCTCAAACTCTGGATAAACAGAAAAAGTAGAAAATTGCTGAAGTCCTTACGAGAATTTTTTATTGTAATTCACTGATTTTTCAAGCTTCTCCATTTGATTGCTTTCAGCCTGTAAGCTCCCACTATCCATGAGATGCAAAGAATATTGACTTTGCTAAATGAACCTGGATGCCAATATCCACTCTCTCCTCTGCTGAAACAGCTTCTTGGGCAGTGTTGGTGTGGAGCATTCACATCCTCATGCCAGTGTCCTTGACCCCCTTTTCTTAGAGCTATCAAACATCTGTGGATGAGTTTACACTTGGAATTGAATAACTATTTACTGCTCAGGGTGGTAGTGCATTAGAAATGCCAGTCTTTGAAATAGACATCACAAGGCATTTAGTTATAAAAAGCAACATCATGTTATCACCTGACAAAAACAAGCTTAAAACACTTCAGTTAAGAGACACAGCTGATTTTCACCTAAATAGAGTAGGAGTAATATCCCATCAGTTGTTTCCTGAACCAACTTATCATAAAGCTGATGCAGCAAAACTGTGCTCATGAGTTCCTGGGGGGGAAATTATTTTATTTTTTCCCTTCTAACAAAACATAAGAACACATGGGAAATGCAAAGACTCAGACAAATAACAGACCAGATTTTCAAGAAGTAAAAGGTGATTGGAAGAGGTCAGGAAGAAGAGCACCTTAAGAGACATCCATACAGGTCTGCACAGACATTGGCTTCTTAAAGAGTTTCAGTACTCTTAATCTGACCTCAGACTCAGAACATAAAATCGGGATATGTACAATTTCTGATTTTTCAGGAAGGTATTATATTATATTGCTAGTCTATCTTTTCAAACAGGTAAACATATTCTCATAACAAATTTGCATTAAAGGCAGAGACTCGCTGAGAGAAGTCAGTGAAAACAAAATTACTTGCTGCTGCCATTAAGCACTGGTAAACAGAGCCTGGTGTGAAAGAGGAGGCCCAGGTTCTGGATTATCGACATTAGGATCAAGCTGAGCATTGTGAGTGGGAGGCAAACAACGAACAGCAACATTCATCAGCCCAGATTCTGACTCAAATGTGATAATAAATAGGAATATCAATCATAAGCTGTGAGGTAGAAACAACAAAAGTGTGAAGGCAAAACTACACCCACTGTTAGATCTTTGAGAAAACTTTTAACAAGTCGGAGACATCTCCAAAAACTATGTTCAGAGGTGTCTTGAATAATGGAGAGTTTTTAATGTAATAAATGGTGATAAACTAATAATATAATTACCAGCATTAATTCAGCAATCAGAACTGTTGTCAAATATTGATGCTCTGGTGTTTTTCAGAAGCTTGACAGAGAGGTTGCCAGTATTTGCAGGGAAGTGAAATGGGATTTATAGGATTCAGTCCAAGCACTCCTTCTCTCTTCTGTAGTGTTTGATCGAAGCGAGTGAGTGTGTGGACTGCACACGCTGCTGACTGAGCCTCACATCCCAAGGGAAATACTTTCCTAAAACCCACAGCAGAACTGTTTGCCAAAATGAATAGATCTGACCTGACTATTGAAGATCTGCCTACCTCAAGTATATGTTCAGAACACTGTTTCTTCCTTTTTCTTCAGTTATCACAGGTCCTATCCATGGGTCTGTGGCCAACAGGTTTGGTAGATCTGAAATTGAAATTAATATTGGTAGAAAGAGGTGTAGGACAGGAAAAAACAAAACAAAACAAAACCCCCCTAACCCCAGATTTTTTTTAGCCAAACATTTTACAATCACTGGAGAATGCAGAATCTGGATTCTGGTGACCACTGGGTCCAAATCCCAAAGTCCCTGCTTTTCCCTGTCCCAGCCCTTCACTGGCAGGGTGAGATGAGGAGCAGAACAACCCCTGATGCCATGGCAGGGCCTCACACGGTGACAGCCACGGTCCCTGGGAGTACCACATGCCCAGTGTGAGAGCTCTGCTTGGCCTGTTGCTCCACTGCTGCAAAGGAAAAGTGGTTTGGGTGAAATGTCAGCTGTAACTCTCTGTTGTAATGAGGAAATGTGAAAACCCAGGGCAGTGCAGGGGCAGCGATCACTGGAGGACGTGAGAATGGCACAGTGTGACTGAAATGGCAAAAGAATCTTCCCAATAGGAACCGGTACCATCAAAGGATTTAGAGCAAGGAGGGGCTGTTTCCATAGCAACAACAACAACAAAAAATTATCAAGAGAAAAGAAGCATCATGAAAAATTCCAACAGCCTTTTCCATGTTAAACCAATTTTCCCCAAATCTAGACCAGCAATAAACTGGTTAGTATCAGGAAATGGAAAATGCTGATACAGTGAGTGTTCTCTTAATAAAAGTTTCTGAGAATGCACATCCTGTGAAGTGGAAATAAGATATTTGCCAGATTTGGTCAAGAAAAACGTGTCTTGGTTATTAATGATATATTGATTTACATAGTGCTAACAGTTCTGTTTAATGTCTTTATCAATAATCTGGGCAAGGGGATCGAGTGCACCCTCAGTGAGTTGCAGGTGACACTGGTTGAGTGGGAGTGTGGATCTGTTGGAGATCAAGAAAGCTCTGCAGAGGGATCTGGACAGGCTGAATTGATGAGCTAGGCCAGTGCCGGGAAGAACAGCTGGAAAGTTGCCCTGTGGAGAAGAGTCAGCTGCTTCTGGCAGCAAGGCTCCCTCCCTGTCATGTGTGTTAGACAGAACAGTTTTCCTGCCAAAGCAATACAGGCCTAAAGGGTTCAGACCACTTTCCTTCATCCAGGTCTTACTGCTTTGTGTGGGGTAAAATCAGTCTCTTATGTTGGCCCCCTCTGAGATGTCCCTCCTATGGAATTACGCTGCCTTCGGTGGGTGGTATCTCCTGCCAGCTGTTCCGTGCTCATCATCCTTTCCCCTGCTTTGGGGAGGCAATTGCCTGAAGCACACAGGGCTGTCGCCCAGCAGCTGCTCCTTCGCTTTCCAGGCTGGGCGGGAATGCCTTCGGGTTTCTCCCTTCTGACAAAATGACTAATTCCACCAGCTGAGCATATGGTACAGAGACTCTCTTTTATTAAATCAGTACTAAAGCTCTCTAATCTAATCAATACTAAATCAAATTTCACTCATCATTCATATTTTTATGTTGCTAAAATTGTCCATTGCCAGTGCACAGTCCCTCAGCTGTTTCCAGGGCAGGATGCAGAGCTGAACAGACTCTCTCTCACAATTTGAGTGAAGAGTTACGAGCTGAGCTCCCTCATATCCTTCCTTCCCCCTTATACCCACATCTCATATGCAAAGACTACTCATGTCTGTCACACTCTGTAGCAGGATCCTGCTCCCATCCCAGTGCTAGTCTGGGTGTGAGCCCAAGCAGAGCCTCTCCACTGCCCCTGCCAGCTCTGCTCAGATGGTCACCCCTGTCCCCCTGCCCTACATCTGTTCTGGTCCCACCACAGGGCTGCCTTCTGGGTCAGCAGCACATCCCCTGTCCTTTGTTGTTTTATGACAATAGTCACTGCAGCCATGACCTAGTTCCAACGTGCAGTTCGTTCCAGGCAAGATGTGAGGGGAGCAGGAAGGGCTCTGGGCAGTGAGGGAAATGTCAGATTGTGCAGCACAAATATGGAGGTGCTTTCCCACTCTTGCTGTAATTAGCAAGGATGTTCCCACCTCCATTGTTGCTCCAGCATTCAAGTGCTCTCCAGGCAATTTATTAGGGGGTCTATTTCCAGCAGCAGCAGAGTGCCAGTGGTGTTTACCATGCCAATCACAGCCCGCACTTGCTGCCACCCCCTCAGTGCCCCATTCAGGAGCAGCACCCTGCTGCAGCCAATGGCCCTGGAAATGCACTGGCCATGTGCCAGCAGCTGTTTCTGGGGAGCTGATCTTGTGCTAAATACTTCAACATCACATTCTCATCACATTTATCAGTACCAGGCTTCCTCACAAGGCTCTTGCCCCTCCCCAGTCCCTTCCCAGAGGGTGAGGAGGATTTTCCTGATGGTGGTACCACACTGGGAAGGGCAGCTCCCTAAGCCATTCCCACATAGGAGCAAACAGAGCAGAACTATCTCCTACAATCCCTAGTTTCTAGCTAACAGTATTGGAAAATGCTGTCAAAGCAGTGGTTGTGGGTGAGCCTCTGGGAGAGGACAAGGTGGACTGCAGGTACCTCACTGTGTTCCACGCCCACCCCTGCATGTGTGGCAGGGGTCAGCCCCACTATAGGCCAAGGCAGCATCGAATTATCACTCAGGACAAGCCTCAGGAGCTGAGGACGGGGCTCAGCTCAGCTTCAAGAGTGTCCCATGTCCCACGCAAAGGCAAGAGCATCCTGGCACCCCTGTGGGGTCTCAGTGCTGAATGAGGTGGGGATTCCCCACAACAAATTTCCACAGTTCTCCCTGCTTGGACTTGATCGGTCTGCACTAAGGCTTCCTGACCACATTGATGTCAGCCCTATTTAAAACTCAGCTTTCAACATTCATGACTCAAAGAACCAGTTATTTAATTATGAGACACTGAAGATTTTTCCCAGATCCCATTGTCTGACATTCAGTGTGACTTTGGTCTCTTCTAACCCACTCTGGTCTCTAATGCCTGGGTATTCACTGTGTCACAGTCTGTATCTCAGTGCAGGGCCATTAGCGATGTCAGTCCATTGACTGGGGACTCGATTCTCTAACAAGAACCTGGATGCTCTTGCAGGGTCTTCAGTATGTACCCCTTGCTGTTCCACTTGGTCCATAAGCCACCAGGGAGCTGGGGTAGGACAGGATGTTCCAGTGAGAGGATATTCATCTGCACTTGCACTCGCACTCAACTGCCTTGGCAGAAATGGGGAAGGAATGGGAGAAAAGAATTTGGTTTAAAAGTAGCTCAAGAATTAACCATGCCTTTACCCTGGATGGACAGCAGCCCAGTCACTGTCATGTTGGGTAAAACAGTAAACCTTGTAGGAATGTGGACTGTCAGGAGCCTGAGGCCAGACCCCAAGCCAGGCACGGACAGACCCAGCAGCCTGAGAGAGGGCAGGGCTGTGGGTCAGTCAGGTCCTTCTGCCCGGGAAGGGAACCTGGGCCTCTCCTCAGCCACCTGCCCACCTTGCCAGCCATGCTGGCAGTGCCAAAGGCTCCAGCAGTGCACACTCTCTTCTGACTGACCAGATCCAACTGCACTCAGCAGGAACAGTGGCACAGAACTCCCACAGCTGCTGGAGTGGAAACGTGTGTCCCTGGTGCTGATGCAGCCTTTGTGCTTTGGCACATTTTTATCTCCTGTGCTTTCTAAGCTGCACTCTGGGAAGGATGAAAAAGCCCCTGCATGTGCTAGTTGGGCCTCTGATATGAACTTTATGACATGGAAAAGAATTAGAAGGTTCACTTGTTTTTTTTTCATATTTATGGCCATCAGAAATGTAAAGGTGTGAATAGACACTTTTTTATAGACAAATAGAAACTGGGATTGATCCCCTGTGAATGACTCATGTTCCCTAAAGTTCAACTCTCCTTTCTGTCAGACAATTCTTTACTTCAATAAATGTGACTCCCTGACCTTTCTGACTGTAGACAAGAGGACGGGTTGGACAAAAGGAAATAGTGATCAACGAAAAATGTGATAGAGCGCTGAGCTGGACTCTTGTGGTGCCTTGAACCACAGGGACAGTTCAGAAAAGACAACGACCTTGAAATGGCTTTGCAAAGCACAGTTAGGCAGAAGACTTCTCCCTCCCTCTGGACTGAACACACATGGAGTGTCATGCCTGTCTCCAAGGAATTCACAACGCTCCACCCTTGGTCTTCTTGATCTGCAGGGTGGTGTGGGCATTCTGAGGACAGTCATGGGGGCCAGGCAAGGGTCCCCTGACAGCTGCAGCCCTCGGTGCCCGGCCCACAGCTCCTGCCTTTTCCCAGGGCCTCCTGAGTGCACAGATCCTGCCCATCACCAGGCTCTCCCTCAGCTCTGCAAGTTGCTGGATTGGTGATACTGGTGGCACAGGTGCTGAGCGGCTGGTTCTGAGCCCTCAGTTCCCAGGAGCTCTGAACCACCTCAGTTAGGACTGTAAATGATGCCTTTCAAATGGCCCCCAAGAGTCAGGCTCTGTGTTTCCAAGAAATAATTATTATTTGTTCCCAGAATTACATTGAGTAGAACCACTGAAGAATGTTTTGTGCACTGAGTCATGCTCTGTTAACCAAAAAAGATAGTAGAAAAAAATTACAACAGCTCAGATATTAACTATTGTCTGTCAGCATGGATTAGAGCACCCAAACTTCATCGCCTCAAAGGCTATTCTTGCTTAATAACACAGCAGTAGTTTTCATGTGAGGCCTCAATTTAATCCTTCTGCATTCCTGGGCAGTTTAGGCTGCCTTGCTTCAAATGTCACATTTAATCAGTGTGCCACCCTCTGTTAAAAGCATCTTTTTTAAATAAAACTTTGATAGACATTTGTCTTACATAAAACTTACTCTTCCATGCTAAGATCAAAAGCAGAACACTGAAGGGAGGATTTGTCTAAAATCAGAGAAATGCTGCTTCCCTCACTATCTGGTAAATGCCTTATCCTCAGAGTCCATTTCACTTTCATTACTGTCTGCAGACAGCACCATCACCAAGTGAGAGAACTGCAAATTCATCTCTGGAGCCACTCACTAAGGCATAAGGGAATGGAGTGTGTCCGACTGCCCAAGGCATGGGAGTGCCCTGGCACCCCTCTCTGCTGATCAGCCAGTACCCCATTAATGCGTTCATGTGTTTATATACTTAGATTAGTAGTAACCACTTCCAAACTTTTACTCTTCTTTACAAGAGTCAGTACTCTGAGCTATAGCGCAGTGGGGCCATGCCCATCAGGGTGGCTGTGCTGGGCAGTGGTGTGGGGGCACACCATGGTGCTGCCTTGGACCACCCCCAGCAAAGCCCAGCTGGGCTCTGGACAGTGTCCTGTGCCCAGCAGCAGCCCCACAGCCCATGCACACACCGAGTCTGCCAATGCTGCTGCCTGTTTCCAAACCCCAGTGAAGCCATTTGGGAGCAGTTTGGGCTGCAGGATCACACCAGCACCTGCAGAGCTTACACACCTCATGCTCACTCTGACTGCCTGGCTGCAGGGTTCTCAAGCCCAGGAAAAGGCTCTTCCAGGTCAGTGATTCTTGCTGGTGATGCTGAAAGGGAGGAAGAAACTCCAGAGGCTTGGGGTCCTTATTCTGGAAAGAGCTCCCTGTACCACTGCTTCAGATGGCTTCCAGAGCACTATCTTCATTTTCACCTTCTTCAGTTATTTCCTTGCCACACTTTGCCAGGCTTTCAGAGATGGACAGTTTCAGACAAGGCTCTGATTCTGAGTTTTCACTGTCTTCATCTAATTCATTTGAGAAACCCCCAGTCTCTAAGCCCATCTCAGACCTGGGAAGGTACTGTCCCAAGGCAGCAGCTTTTCCATCAGCTGCTGCAGACGAGCCCCAGCCCAACCCAGCATGTCTGCTGCAGGCAAGGGCTTTCCTGCCTCCCCTCTGCCTGACAAACAGAAAATCAAAGGGAAGCAAGGACCTGGCACAGATTCCAGAAATTGTGACTATCTCCTAAGTAACCAACTGCAGTGACTCGCCTTGCTCCAAAAAGTTTTACCTGAGAAATTATATGCAACAGTTTTGGAGAAAAGAAAACAAAAGATACAAAGGAGAGGGGAGAGGAAGGGATGGGAGGGGAGAGTTAAAAGAGAGTCCTGTTTATTGTGTGTGAGCCTCAACAGCAATTGGGGCAAATGTGACCAGACACTGAGGTGAGCAGAGAAGCAGCCAGGGGGAACCCAGTGCCTGGTAATTCGCAGCCTGTGCTCCTGCCACCCTCATGCTTGAGAGCTCGTTTCCCAGCCATTAACCCAAATCTGAGTGGACTGGCCTCCAGCAGGGTGGCTACAGGGCCACAGAGCCCTCCAGTACAGGCAGCACTGGGGCAATCTCAGAGTGTCAGAGGGAGAGAGATGCTGCAAAGAGCCCAAGGAGGAATCACGGGAGTTGTACGATGACAAGAACAGCTGCAGGAAAGCGAGGGCCTGCCAGGGCACGGCTCAGGGAGTGCACAGCCCGTGAGCATCGTCTAGTTATGGCAAGGTAAAATAATTTTATATGAAATTTTCTGAAACCTTTCACCCCTCCTTCATTTTGCAACACATCAAGTACATTTCCAAGTCCTACTTATTTACTGATTTCTCACACACACAGGTTATCCACAGGGCTGCAATGTGCTCCTTGCTGTGTGTGATGGGGCGATCTGCCCTTGGCAGCAGGAGGGCAGTTCTGCTTGGGCCTTGTTTTGATGAGAGCAAATCAGAGCACAAAATAAACACCAGTTTGCCTCTAATCTTTACAATAATGTGGAACCTTTGTAAGACATTACCTAAACATTAAAGATTGTGAAGGACACAGCCAGGCTGTTACCTCCATTCCTGTGCTCTCCATCATTGTTCGCCTGGGGTGGGTCACTGAACCGATTACCCTCCCTTTCCTCCATGGGGTCCAGCTGCTTTCATCACCCAGCCTTTTCTGGGAGAGGTTAGGATTCTTAGGGGTGCAAATTTCCACGTGTTGTGCATGTGAACCTCAGTCTCCATGGGAATGGAAGACCACATGTAACAGTGTCTGTGAAGACCCATCACCCCATGCAGGGCTGCTCCTGAGAGGCAGCTTCAGTGCACACTGTGGTTCTGCTCTTACTTTACATGAACATGTATATTTGCATGTTAATGTACATTTTCCCACTGCATTCTAAGCTTCAGGAATCCAAATAAGTCACACAATGGAAACATATACCATATCTGACCTATTTTGAAAACCAGTCAGTGCGGTGACGGAAGTGAGAGCAAGATAATAGTTTCAAATTTAAATAAGTAAACATAAGGATGTAAACATGCATCTCCCATTTGTGCTGGAGCACAAGGGCTGAAGAGGGGACTGTGGGATGCTCAGAGTGACATCATCACCCAGAGAAGCTCTGATTTTGCTGAGCATAGGGAGTGCACGCTCTATGAGACTGTGCAACACTGACATCAGTTTTAATCAACTTCACTCATTTCACTCAGTATTATTTCATTAGAAGAACTGTGCTGTGAAAAAATAATTTTCCTTAATTAACATTTTGCTCAATTAATTCTTTCTCTCAGAGGAGATTTGAACTTTATTAAATTTTTTGAAAGAAATAATTAATTGCATTAATTCAGTGCAAACAGCAAGCTTCCATTTCAATAATTGTTGCCATTTGTATTGATCTTTGCAAAACTTCTCAAATCAATAATATTTCCCAGACATTAAATTTTGCCTTAAGATACAGATCATATGAAGAGAAATGTCATGTCTCAGACTCCTGGAATGACTTGGAAGCATAAAATGAGACATGAAAAAGAGGCAGAGAAGCAGCGATGCTATTTTGCCTGGAGGACCAGAATTCTATTGATTTTATTAGGGGTGCAGATACTGTAAAATTCAGGTTCTCTGTTCAAGTTAGCCTGGCCCATTTGATGGCTGGAGCCTTCACAGTGTCCTTCCACTCCCTGTTCTGCTGGAGCACCCATCTTCTCTCCATCACAAATCATTCTGAAGATCATCCATCCATCCATCCATCCATCCATCCATCCATCCATCCATCCATCCATCCACCCACCCACCCATCCATCCATCCATCCATCCATCCATCTGTCCATCCGTCCATCCATCCATCCATCCATCCATCCATCCATCCCACCATCCACAACCAGCTGTTGAGAGGGGTTTCATGCACACTGAGCACTGCTTACAGTAGCTGGGACACCAACCTGTGCAGGTCTGGCCCTCCTGTGCCACAGCCCACTGCGAGAGACACTCCTGCCCTGGCACTCCCTTGGTGCCAGCTGAATCCCACCCCTGCTGACAAGGCCAGGGACCCAAGGACTGACTATGCCCCCACCCACCTGTACTGCACACCAACAGCCCTTTGAGGACAGCAGGAAGCCCCAGGCAGGCAGCCCAAGGCAGGTCCTGGGCCAGGAAATCCCTGCCAGCCACTTCAATTCCCCCATGGCCTTCAGCCCCAGGGAATGTGCCACACTGCAGCCCCCACGATGCTCTCCCTCCCAGGCCCCTGGGAGAAGCTGCATTGCCAGTTACCCAACACAGGCACTTGAAGATAGCTATTAGTATTCACATAAAGTCCCTTTGAAATCACTCCACTCCATAATTATGCTCAAATTCATTAGCAAGAATATTGGAACTATAATTAAGTTCCAAGCCTTGAGTGAGCTCCAGACAAAACCAGAACCTGTTATGAGGGATGACTTCCAGACCCACCAGCATGGAGGAGGCAAAACTACACAAAGCAGAGTGAAGGTACTGCTTCACAGTTTCAAAATCAGTTTGGTTTCTTTTGCAACTTCTTAGTATAAACTGTAATCTTAATATCTGATCTCTCCCTTTTTCTTCTGTCATTGGATTAGGATTCCTAACAAGCAAAATCAGGGAAAAACCAACATACCGAGTTACCTAAAATTGATCTATGCTTATACTGTAACAAAGTCTGGAAAGCATCATACAGAATTCAAAACCATCATTTCAAAGTAGAAAGCTAGAAATAAATATCTTTTAAATGCTAGTTAGCCTCTGACCAGTTGCTCAAGTAATTGTGAGGAATTTTCCTTTGGTGGTAGTTACTTGATGTAGATTGGATTCTTGCAGGGACAGTCTCTATGTAATACCTGGGAGTCTGGGACTTGGGACAGAAACCACCAAAAGGCATTATAGAAGACATTGCACACGCAGTTGTTAGACCATTCTAATCTTAAAATCCAGCCTTCTGCTTCTGAAACCAACATTTTTCCACTTATTTGAAGAAGATATGACTCTGTCCCAGTAAGCTGTGACACTTCAAAATTTATTTAAAGTTGAGTAATTTCAAATATTTGAAGAAGCTAATGATGCCCATGTGGCAGGGAAGCCAGCTGGAGGGTATTTGTGGCACTGAGGGGATGGCTTTGTACCCCAGGGCTGCAGGAATGGGTGGGCCCCAGTGAACCCTGTGGGCCAGGGAAGGGCTTAGGCTCAGCAGAGAGGAGCAGCCCCAGTGCCCAAAGCCTGGGGCTCAGCAGGGTCCCTGCAGCTGCACTGGCAGCAAGGGGAAGGGGAAGGAAAAGGAGGATCACAGCTCTCTGGGCAGGGGGTGATGAGGTACATGGAAGGGATGGTAGTCCCATCCCTGTCCCCACATCTGGCCAGGGCTGCCCTCTGCCTCCATGCAGAGCCTGGAGAAGAGCAGTTCTGCCCATGGCAGTGGGGTACTTTACCCAGCTCTGCAATTCAGCCTGAAAGGCTTGAAACAGGGAGGAGATGAGACTCCACTCAGGGGAGCAACAAACCACATGGATGACACCTGTTACACAGAGCTGAAGTCTGTCTTTTGACAAAGAGGTCTCTGAGACGAGGTACAAGAACTATCAGTAGTTAATTAGTTTTGGTTCTTGTCTGATTATGGCAAATAGGACAAAAAAAAAAAAGAAGATATTCAACACAAAACCTCAGATAAGAAAAGCTTCTGTTTCTGTGCCCGTACACATACATTTCCTTGAGAACAGTCTGGAATTTGTGCACTTTTCTTTACTTGAGTCATAACTGTGTTTCAAATAGAGATAATTTATCTGTTTCCCTTTCTGTCCTTCTGATATATTTAGTTTTATATGTGAGAATAAAAATAAGGTGCCCCATGGAGCCTGAAAGAGTAGAAATTGTACAGTGCCCTGCAGAGATAACCCGTTATCTTCATCAGCTGCTATCCAAATGAAGAGCACTAAATCTTAATGTGTTTTCAGGGACCCACATGCTGCACATTTTTTAGAGCAGTTGTGAGCTGTATCTGATTCAGTGACACCATTATTAATGACAGGAGGAAACAGCACAAATGTGCCTCTTGTCGTCCCCCTGACATGTATTTCACGGCTCCTGTCAGACGGCACGATGGAGGCACATTGCCCAGAGATGTGTTTTCAACAAGAAACAAAACCAAATGAGGAGAGCTCATCATCACAGCTCTGAGCCGGAGAACAGGCCTGGAGGAGCTGCAGTGCTGCTGGACACCCTGTGGCATGAGCTGCCAGTGGTGACCTTGGCATGTTCCGTGCCCTGTGGGCAGGGATGGATGCAGGAGCTCCTCTGGGTGTGTACCACTGCCTGGCTCTGGGTGGGTGTGCTCAGCCCCCAGGGAGCCTTCCAAGGGTGAGAGAAGAGTTGAGCTGTGTTTCCTGGTCCCCAAGGTCAGCACCAAAGTCTTTATGCCATGTGGCCTATGGTACCTGACTGCTCACAGGAGAAAGGCTGTGCTGGTGCCCTACCCCATTTAGCTAATTCAGTTCCTCTTCCAGCCTTACAGACCCCACCAGCACATCAAACCTCTGGCCACTGCTCACCTTAACCTTGCTCCTCACCTTCTGCCCCAGCCCCCTGCCCAGCAGCAGCACAGCCATTCCCACCCTGCCCTCATCCTGATCCAGAGGTGGGTTTGTGGGAGGGGCCGGTGTCCCTGACCTCACTCACCCCAGTGTTCAGGAACCAAGGCTGTGCTATGCCTGTGTCAGGTCAAACAGGAGGAAGGAGGAGAGCAGAATCCCTGCTGATTTCAGCAGCATTCCCCAATTTAAACTGCACATCTTACTGACCCCAGTGACAAATCAGTACATACAAGACTTTAAAAAGTTTTGCTGAGATGATAGGGAGCTGTGACAGGGAGCAGGGCAGAATTTAGACTTTTTCTCCTTCTTCTATAACCCTCTGGATTTTTCTGTTCAATTTTAACTACAGTGAAAGCAAAGTGTTGAGAAGGAAGGGCAAAGGTATGAATGCAAAGAACTCCCTGGGCTACGGTGTTAGAAAAGCTCATATAAAAAAAGCACATCTTTTACCTGAGACAGCAGCTTCACAGCTCCTGGAGCTTCCTGGAGCAGCTTTTGCTGAACATGAGTTGATATAATGTTGCCATATGTCTGAACTCATTCAAGTGCATTTCTTTCTCCAACCCAAGGCTTTATCCTTGTGGGGAGCCAGCACCCTGCTTGGGTGTCCACATGGCTGGGGCTGGTCCCAGAAGTGCCCGGTGCTCCACACACATGACTGTGCTCAGCTGCTGCCCTGGTGCCCCTTCTCTGGGAGATCCCAGTGCCCCTCCTTCAGGAGATCCTGGTATCCCTCACCCTGCAGCCCAGCCCAGGCACAGAGCCAGCCAGGTGTGTGCACAGCAGTTCCCACCAGCTCCAGCCCATCCACAGGACTTGAGGCAGAGGAATGGAGTGATTCAGGGAGGGAGAGAACATTCACAACTTCTGTGTGCCATCAGGTGGAGTATAGGCTTCTGCCATCGGGGTTTTCCTTCTAAAAACCTTGAAAGCACCACAACTCCTTCCCAGGGTGACACACAAACACAGAACACAAACAGCCTGGAGCCTGCACTCAGAGTACTCTGGTCCTGGTCAAGGGTTGCTCTCCGTAGAGTATTTCTCCAAGCCAAGGACCTACCCACTTTGTCAAGGCCACTAATAAATATTTCTGTAATCTTTGTTTCATTTGGGTTTGATTATAAATAAATGATGCTTTCTGAGTAGCAGAGAGTTTCAAGCAAACCCACAAGAGGTTCTGGGCAATGCAGAGCCTCAGATTAGAAGTCTCTGTGCACTAATCATTGGTGCCCAAGGCCCTGGGCATTGCCCTGTGTTACACAGTCCCTGCACAGCCAAGATTCCCTCAAAAGAGCAGGCCATGTCAGGAATGAACAGTGAAAAAAAAAAGTGACCATCAGCATATTGAACTATTTCATTAAATCAACACATTGCTTCTTGAGAAGATGTTGGTCCCCCAGTGCTTTGTCCTCACAATTTCTCCAGAAAAGCAGAGGACAGGCTGCCATGAGTCTCATGCCATGAAATTCTGCACCTTCAGCTCTCCTGCTGCAGGAGCATCAGGCTTCATTCTGCTGTTTCCAGGGCTCTCCTGGTCCCTGAAAATGTCAGTAAATGCTCCATGGCTGGACCAAGTGATAAGCTTTCTTCTATTCTCTTTTTTATGGCTCCTATATCTAGTATTTGTTCTGAAGGTCTTTGCTTATATATACACACAATGTATTTGATATATAAACCCATATAAATACCACTGGCATATAATGAGGCACTGAAATTAATACAGAGTATGTGCTTAGTGCTGCTGGATCATATTTAATCAAAACTCCAATTTATTGGTGATAAGAAAGAAATCTTTATTGCTGGAGATTTAAAATATGAAAAACTGCCTCTCATGAGGAGGCACTAAAACCTAATTCACAGAAAAATCTAGCTTAGGAAATGCTTTGCAGTAAGGAAAGAAGGGGGGGAGAGAGAAAGAGAGACCAAGAGGAAAGGAGTGAAAAAGGGAGAGAGTGCCAGAGGGGAAACATGCACAGATTTACAATTTCATGCAGAAAAAAATTTCCTCTGCTGCCTCTGCAGAGCAGTGTTGTACAGCATTTGCTGCTAAAGCAGGGACAGGTGGAGCTGAATGGCCAATCCTAATTAATAACCCATTCACTGATTCCTCAGCCAGCTCCCTGCTGCTCCCAGCCTGGCAGTGTCCCTGACCTGGGCTCTGCTGGGATGGAGATCACTCCGCTGTGCCAACAGAGGGTGGGGAGCCCCTGAGAGAGCCAGGACAGCACAATCCAGTCCCTGGAGCTTTGTGTTGTTGCACTGTTATTGCTCCAGGGGAGACATCTCAGTTCAGCCCTTCCCAGCCCAGTCACTGTTGGTTTTCCCTGTGAGGCAGTGCCAGGAGAGCAAAGGGAATATTCTGGCATAATTGAATTATCTCCACATCCACTGCAACATCTACCACGTCCCCCATGGCCCCTCCCACAACCTGGATGTGTTTTCTTATGTCTCTGGGCAATGATTCCATTCATCAATGATCTTCATTAATAATTACTTTCAATTTCTCTTAGCTCTTGCTTCGGCTTTACCAATAGCTCTGATTTTTTTCTGCGTGTGCCAACACATTTATTAGTATTCACTCTCTGATTAAGCAGAGCATCTGTGACTTCTAGAGGTAGGAGCAGAGTCATCAGCTCAGATGACATCTCCCCCTAAATAATTAAAAAGAATCAGTGATGAGCATTTCATCATTTACATCACCTGATGCCAAAGCCTCCTCTGTGTCAGACAGACCATCAAAGCAAGCTGCTCTGGCTTTCAGAGGCAGGAGCACAGAGCCCAGGCTGGGCAGTCAGCAGGCACAGGGGCAGCGCCGGACCTGCCAACCCCTGCCAGCTCCTGAGGGGCTCTCACGTCCCTCAAGGCACTGAGGAAACTGGCAGGTCTTTAAGGTCAACATTCCTCCAGTGCAGGACTAGTCCCACCTGTGGGTGGGAAGGCACAAGGATGAGCCATACAGGAATGTGCAGAGCAGCTGCTTTTTCCTGGGGGAGACAAGATGTAGCCCAGCACCCATCGTGCCCGTGCACCAGGAGCTGCAGGGCTGGTGCTGACGTGTTTGGAAAAACGCAGGACTTTGTGCAGACCACTGTGCCTGTCAGCCAGCAGCTGCTCCTCCCTGGAAGTGAACTGAAGGCCCTTCCCCTGGTTTGTGTCATGGCAGGCAGGTCCCCTCTGCATTCACCCCAGAAAAAAAGCAAAGGAGTTTGTAATTGCCAACATGCTCTACCAGTGGGTTCATAATTTCCCCCAGATGAGATTACTCACCAAATTTCACCCAAATTTTCCCCTACTAAAGCCCAAGTTAGAAAACATAAGCCTGAAAGTCACCTCTTGGTAATGCTGGAGAACAACCCCCCAAACATCCTCTCCGTGGGGTGTCCCTGCATGGCCCAACAGCTCTCTGGACTGCTGGTCCCTTCTGACCTGCCTCTATCTGACACTGAAGTTGAGAAGCATCATATGAAACCAGGTCAGAGGCTAATGGAGATAACATCAAAGGTTGGAAGTTTTTGGAGGGATGAAAAAAGCATCTGTTCATTTTTTTAAATCATTATTACAAAAGTTGACCATCTGTAGCTACTAACAGGGCAAGCCCAACTGAAGAGATTATAAACTAATAATACTAATATTTTTATCTTTTGTCTATAGGAAAATATTTGTAAAATATTAACTGAAAGTATAATAAGAGCCTCTTACCTTTTGCTGGCTGTTCCTCTGCTTTTGAACCCAAGCAACAAACAATCATTCTCCTATCAATTAGTGTGCCCAGAAAGGAACAAGTTTCTCCTCTTTTAGCTGCCTTCAAAATTGATCGTCAAGCACATGCCAACTGCTGAACACTGAACATATGTGTTCTTATGCTTTTTGCCTCAGAGGGGAGTATGACAGGAATCAAAGCTGTTTATTCTTGTTTAGTGGTGTTTGGCAGCTGAATATTTCTCTGCATTAAATATCAACAGGCCACAGAAGGCAGATGCCAGCAGTGGTTTCAGGTCCCTTCATGACAGGTGTGAGTGAACTTGTGAGTGTCATTTGGGTTTTTCCTTTGCAGAGTGGAGGGGACACGGACAGACCATGGGCTGAGACAAGAGTGCCCCACACAGTGAGTCTGTGCAAACTCTGCCACCTCCTCACAGTACTCACCTTCATCCGTGCAAGAGGACACAACACTCCCTTTGCACATACTGAAATGCACAGAAGGGTAACACAACTGCAAAAACAATGAACTGTGAAGTCTATTTCACAGCGCCATGACAACACAGCCAGAAATACGATGTATGACATCACAGACACTCATTGTGACAGTCCTTACCCATCCTTACCAGTCCTTACCAGTTCTTACCAGTTCCTTTCTGAATTCTGAACTCCTGTTAATGTGTGATTTTTAAAACCAATTTCTAGTGTGTCCTCTATTTTCTGTCAGGTGAAGGGGCAATGAATAACTTATCAACACATTGTGAGATTTGAGCAAGTTATATTTGGAAACCAAAGCAATGAAGAGCAATGAGAAGCTTGTGTGCTTCCAGAGGTGTGTGCCAAGGTGTCTGGTGCCCTTGCAGTGCTCCATGGCCAGTGCCCATTGCTGATGTGACAACTGGGGCAAGAGCAGGAACTGTGCTGTGCTGCCAGGCCAGGGCTCTGCCCATGCTGTGGGACACGTGGAGAGAAAGGGGTCTGTTCTGCATGATGCAGCAGGAATAAGTGGTAGAAATGTTCTGGGACAGAGTCTAGTTGATTTTACTTTTTCTGGGATATTTGCCTGATAGAAAAGCTTGTCTGTGTATTTATTTAACATATAAAATCAGAGTATAAATTGGATTTGAAATTAATAATAACCTCATGCTTTTGGCTGCAATGATTAAAATAAGAAAGATAAAGAAATTAGAAAAAGAATAAAGTAAGATTTTTGCTCTAATTTCCATCTACCAACTAAATAATAGATGTTCACATTTTCCAGCTGAACGTGCCAGACAGGAACAGAAAGAACTGCCCCATGTCACGCTGGGCTGAGCAGGGACTCCCTGGCACATGATCAGTGCCTGCCTGTCCCATGCAGATCAGTACCTGCTCAGCCTTTGAGCACCTCCAGTCCCTCTCTAGGTCAGTGTCCCCTCAGGCTGTCGTCCTTTGCCCTTATCTGAGTCTGTCCTTGCAATCTTGTGGTGTCAGTTCTCAGCAGTACTGAGGACATGAAGATGCTGCCAGAGAAACTCAAGACAAGTTACATTATTACTACTTGAATTATTATTCTCCTCTCAGTTGTTATTCAGAAACTCGATCAGCTGAAAGACACTTACTCCCAGCCCCTCTGGCAGCTCCTTTTGGTCTTTCTTCACAGCCAGGTATTCCAAAGACTCGAGCTTTGTCTCTGTTTGGGTAAATCTGAGACTTTTCTCTGTGCTGCCAGGAGTTAAATGGGACTGGGGAACAGTTCAGTCTGACCAATCTGATTTTTGAGGCTGTTCCTTCCCAACTTTCTTTTGACCCATCTGGTTGAGGTGGCAGCATCCTTCACCAGGGCTTTTGGGGAGAATATGTTGTTCTTAATCAAGTGAAGCTACACAGAGCCTGGAGTTTGCAATCATTGGGATTTCCTCACCAGGAGCTGTAGTAGCCCTGCATGAAACAGAGCCCTGTGCATGGCTGATGGCAGTGGGAAAGCGTGGGAGCTCCACGCCTCCAGCTCCAGTTCTGGCAGCACTGGGAGCTGCTGGTTCCCTTGGGGGACACAGCCCAGGCTCCACACTATGCCTAGCAGAGCTGTGCACTCACAGGTCCCCACAGTCACTGAGGAGAGTGTCCCCTCCTTGGGAAGTGCATCCCTTGGGAAGGAGGAGGGTGGGATTGCAGGGTCTGTGCTGTGATATCCAAAGACTCTGCCACATGCTGAGAGGTTTCCCAGGAGCTCCAAGCTGGAGGGATTCTCTCCTGCAGCACTGCACAGACACACTGCTCTGTATCAGACAGGCTGCAGCCAACACAGACTACTAAAATAATGACTTCTTCTTTAAAGCTGAATGCAAATTTTAGAAGTAACTTACACTGTTACTTGTGCTCCCAGCATTCAGCAAATGCATTTTGATTCAGCTGCCCTTGGCATACAAACATTCACGATTAGTACTTGTATATGTTGTGACTCCAACTGGCTCCGACTTTTGTCCTCAGGAAGAAAAACAACTTGACGAAGACTTTCTTAGTCATTTTAAGTTAATCCTGCAAGTCTGGGATTCACTGATGGTATGTCAAATATTTGCCATGAAATTAATGTATTTTCAAAGGTTTTCTGCTCTCACAGGATCTATGGCAGAGCTGTGTGACAGGGGGAGCTGGCAGTGCATCCATCACCAAGTCTGTTACCTTGTGCCCACCCATCTCAGGTGAAGGGAGGCTTTTGCATAATGATGCAAAGCACACAGTATTTAGTTGTGTGGTATGAGAGCACTGACAGCAAAACCACTTAGAAAATGAAGCAATGTACCTGTGGAGACTGAACCCTTTCATGATAATAAAGCAGTGCTCAGGGAATAAATGGAAATGTTGTCCTACTACTACTACACAAAAAAGTATTTGTGCAGTGACCTCAAATTTCAGAAAGTGCTGCAAGATTTCCTTTTCAATTAGTCACAAAACTTTGCCCATAAAAATTCACTGTTACCATGTTGGCCTCCACTCAGGAACTGCCCAAACATAAAAAGAAAACTTCCAATAAAAACCCAAATCAGGGCATCTTTTCCTCTTTCAGAGGACATTTATCACCATTTGACATTAACCACTGCAAAATAAATGCACTTTCAAGACAAAAAGACATTTCAATTTTCTGGTGACAGTAAGGTAAGAGATTCTTTCCTGGAAATTTTTGCTAACAGGCAACAGAGCCAAGCCCATCCCAGCTGCAGTTCCCTCCTTGTGAACTCCCATCTTCAGCACCAAATTTTGTGTTCTTGATTTCTTAACTGATACACAGGGACTGTGGCCGAGAGCCAGCAGTGCTTTTATACATAATGTATTTAGCAGGTGACAGGTGGAGCCAATTATGGATATATTTGTCATTCCTCTTAGTTTTAAAACATTGAGTTTTGTCTCACAGTTGAAATAACCACAGTTGTGTTTCTCGGTACCTGCAGACCTGGCACTTGTGACATGTGGGAGCAGAGACCTTCACCTGACTCTCAGCTGCACATTCCTCCTGGCTTTGTTTCTGCGTGGGAACTGGGGAGATGGTATTTCTAAAATAAACTGTGGAAGGAGACCACTTCTCCTACCTCATATTCCTGAAACACAAACACTGGAATCAGAGATAAGTGTTTCACATGGCACTTCATCACTCTGTGGGCTTTTGAATTCAGAGGTTCTGTGGGTACCATGTCACCCAACGATGTGCTCTGTAGGCTTTCTTCAAGGAGCACTTGGCAACAAAATATAAATTAAGTCCTTGGATGCCAAAAGTTATGAAAGAACAGTAAGGAAGCTGAATGAGAAAGATAAACTTCAGCTAGGAAAAAAAACCTCAAATCCACAGGAATGTCTTCTGCATGAATTCTGCTCCTAGCAGAAGAAATGTGCAACTAAATATTTTTATTTAAAGAAATAATTTTTTGATCCAAATTCCTTCTGTGTCATGTATATGTCTGTCTGTGTAGTTTGAAAGTAAAACTGTCCTCAGGCAGCCAGTCCTGCCTGCATTAGTTTTCAGCGTTTTCTGCTTTACTGTGACCAGAGCACCACAGCTGAGTCAGCAGGCAGGGCTCTGTCTGCTCACAGAAAGAAGAAGTAACAGTGTGATTTTATGGCAAAGAGGTACACAGGGGGTTCAGCTCTCAAATTCACCACCTCTTTAGTCATTCCCCCTCTGTGACAAAATTTTTCTCTGAGAAATATATTGAAAGAACAATTTTTCAGAGTTCCTCACACATGCTGTAAGAGTGAGCACAGACATATTTATGGATTTCCTTCCACCAGTACTTTCACCTTTATGACAGCTCAGCATATTAACATAAGGCTTCTGCTTACAGTTTTTGTCTTTTCTTACACAATATGAAAGGAAAACAGTGTTCTGAAAACATACCCTGGTTACAGACCTGCTATTCAGATGTGCTTGGAGAGTGTTAGAGAGAGTGGGGGAAACTGGTGCAGAAAAACAATTGTAAGATAAAAGTGCTGGTAAATACTGCCACCCCACATCTCAATTTCTGAAGTGCATTGACAGCTGTCACTTATCGAAGTTAATGACACTGGGCTGTCAAGGATTGTGTCCAGAGCTATTGCTTGGGAGCCAGGAAGGATGAATGACAAGCAAAACTGGCACCAGCTCTGGGATGGAGGTGTTTGCACACAGGTGTCAGACCTCTTCTTACCTGCAAGTCTGGGCTGGACACCTGAGTGGGTTTACCTGGCTTCTGCCTTTACTCTGGGAATACAGGAGTGACCTTTTCTTCCACACCTGCATGGGAAAGGAAAGAAAACCAGAAATGAGAAAGAAATACACCCAAACAATTCTGTAGCTCACCAAAGAAAATATGATTCTGAAATCTGGCCAAGGGTTTCCAAAGAGTGTGAAATGTGTAGTCTGTACATTGTGAATTCATTTTCTTTGCATTATTACCTATAAAAGACAGTCTCACTCAATGAACCATCAGCCATATGTTGTCTGCAGAGTTCCTCCATGGCAGGAGGACACTCATAATACAAGATCCCACATAGAGAGCTCTGTTCACTCTTGAATTTTCGTAAGAATATTTAATGTTCTTAAGAACATGGATTTTAAGATCAAAGAGGACTATTAAAATATTTTGTCTAATAGAGTAACTTAAGCCTGAGAATTTAATTCCTGATATGTGCATTATTTTAGTAGCTTGTCCACTGAAGTGCTGCTTTCAAAAGGTGTTTGGTCTTACTTTGAAGCCTTCTAAGGTGCAAATCTATTGATTCCTTCAGTTACTACCAGAGGTTAATATTCACAATGTTAACAACCAGGGTCGCTTTCCACTCTTATATGTCAGTAGCAATCTCATTGTGCCTTTTACTTTCATTTCAGAGTCTTTATTTTCTGTTGTTCTCCTCCCCCACAGTACTGGTGCCTTCCTTTTCTCTGAAGAAATGTCCCTGTCTGTGGCAGCTGGGTTTAACTTTAAGGAGCTGTGGTGTTCCCTGTGCTCACAAGTACCTAATCCCACACTGCAGGTGTAAACACAGCAATGTGTAAACATGGGCAGCCTTTACCCCCCAGCTTGGCCCAGTGCCCCAGTTCCCCCTTGATCCCAGCCAGCTGGGGCAGCTTCACTTGGGTCTGAACTGGCCCTGCTGGCCTTTTCCCTTTACTGGTTGGTGAGAACTGTATTCATTAACACCACCAAGGTCTGATTCTCTCCCTTCCATGAAGCATTGAAATCACAGAATGGTGGATGCTGGACCAGACCTCTGGAGGTCCCTGGTTCAGCCTCATGGATACAGGAGCGTCACCTGGAGCAGGTAGCTCTGGACTGTGCTCAGCTGGGTGTGAAATACCTCTAAAGAGGAGACTCCACAACCTGTCTGGGCAACATGTGCCAGTGCCTGACCACCCTGATGGCAAAAAACCTGAACACCCAGCACAAAAGAGGACTTGTGACAATAGTCAGTAGCTGTTATTCACAAGGTGGCAGCCACAGCTGGGGACTACTAGTGGTGCCAAAGGGCAAGTACTCACCTGAGACAGGGACAGCAAATGGGACAGCAATGGGAAACAGGTGGCCAAGAACATGCTGAAGGTCTGGCATTTTACACCATCAGGTTTTTTTAGACCTGTAGGAGCCATCCTTTAACCATTCACTCCCAATTTTTACATCAGCTACACTCTCTTGCTGCCTTTTGAAATGCAAACACACAAATCAGGCCCAGTTGTTTGAAAATGCCACTTATCTTCTATGCCTGACTCTATGAAAATTCTAAAAATCAGTGTTCTGAACGTCAGTGATGTTAAAGACGTTCCTGTTTCAGGCTTAGAAATTGCTTTCTTGCCTGCCAACAAGTGTCTGGCAAGATGAATTGTTGGAACTCAGTCTGCTGGAAAGAAAAGACACCTTTGCTGATAGGGACAAGCCAGATTGCCTCATGAAAAACAGATCTACCTTGTTAGAATTCTGTGAACAAAATTGCCTGTTCTTACAGTGACAACTTTTAATACAAAGATATTCTTTTTTATCTGCAGTTCTTTTTCTATGCTCTATAAACCAGCACCTTGTTCAGTGTGCCTGCCCTGGAGTGCTACTATGCAACTCGAGGAAGGTAATGTTCATATATTTAAAAAAAAATAAATTAAAAACCCTCATTGCACTTCTGCTACGTAATCTCTGTAGCTTGTACAGAGCCCTAAACCAGCTCCCAGGAATATCATCACCCTTTGTTCACTTTGCTTGTTTTGTTTAATAAGCACATGGATGAGTGCGTGCAGAATCTCTCCCATTCCCTGGCACCTTCCCTTGACACCTGCACACAGGACATTGTATCTCTGTATTTCTGTACCTCTGGCTGGAGAAAGGTTCAACTCATCTCCAGGCAGATTCCCTCTGTGCCAGCACTCAGTGCTCACAGGTATTCCAGTTTTCCCCCAAAAAGCTCCCTTAGCCTCTCCTTCTCACAGTCACTCAGTGTTCCACCTCAGCTCTGGCAAACAGCCACAGTGCCTGTCTGGAGTGCAAATTGTTGGTGATGGAGTGAGCATTTCTGGGGACTGTAGCTCAGCCCACACATGTATTTCACATGCTTTGCTCCTTCTCATTCCTTTGGTCTTTCAGCTTGGCACAGAGCAGTAGTCAGCAGTGCAGAGGCTGGCACTGCCTGGGAGCAGAGGTCTGAGCCACAGCTCCCTGTGCCCCAGCTGTTCTGTCTCCAGCCACCAGCAGAATCCCAGAGATGGGAAATGTTGGCTCAGCCCCAGAAGCAAAGCAAGCAACTTTCAAGTGTCCTCCAGCACTTGATGTGTTCCTACAGACCTCCAAATACTCAAGGCAGCAGGATCTGTGCAGCCACTGAGTCGGGTGCTGTGATTGTCCCATTACCTGTCCTTCAGCCATGGCAAGTCTCAGGAGGAGGGTGTTGCTCAGCAAACAGCGAGTGCCTGCTCTGACACGGGGCAGAACAGCACTGGCAATACAGTTAGAGCTGTACAGATCCAGAATGTGATTTGCACGGAGAACATTGCCTGGATATGCCGGCTTTATTTGTCTCCATCCAGTATTATGAATCTGTTTTTATGACTGTTCTCTTAGTCTGAACAGGGACCATTAAACATTTAAGAAGATCATGTCTGCCAAGACAGCAAACTACTCTAGGACTTCTTCAACTTACCTGGTGTGCCATTCGTGCTGATTACATGGTGGAAGAGCCAAAGTCCAGGCAGAGCCCAGGCTGGACTTGCACTCACATCTACCTGTGACACGCATGCACACGGGTGCTGCAGGCACACCTGCTCAGGTACATCTGTAAAGACACAGCAACTGGGATAACTGAAAGACACATTCTGCCCACTTGAGGTTGGCAGGTTTTCTAGTCAGGTGATAACAGCGGCTCCAGCATGACTTTCCAAACTGTTCCAGAAAAAAAAACCTGCCCAAAATATAATACATATATTGCCAGGTAAGGATAGGACTGGCATGTGAAAAGATGTCATGCTAGCATCCTATTGTCCCAACATCAGCCATCCCTAGCAGGGTTTTCCTGAAAGGACCAGAGGATGGATGGCTCTCATGTTGAGGCTTCTGAATTTTCTATTCAGCTGGGGGTTTTGTGCAATATAAAACCTCAGCTGTAGCAAAGCATATTAAAGCCACTTCTCCTCTTTGGCATGCTAGAAGTGTTTGACCAAGCATGAAAATTCAACTCAAGCAATGTGTCTCACTGAAGGAACACCAGGGTAAGCCATTTTAAAAAAAATGTCTTCAAGCCAGCCCACCTCTCTTTATGCTCTCTCTATGTCCACACCTGCTCCTGGAATGCTGCATCCCTCTCCAGCAGTGTCATTGTCCTTCACACCCAATCCTCTCCATCATTCCTTTAGGAACAGTTGAAAGGAAAGCCCACACTCCATCTGCAGAGCAGTGCTGACCCATGTGGATGTGGCTGTGAGATTCTCTCCCATGTACAGTCTGCCCAGCTCTTGGTCTGGGAGCCTCTTCAGATGAAGGTACCAGGGCAGATATTTGCGCTCTCTGCACGAGGGGAGTGGTTGGTTTGGTCACATCAGTGCTCAGTGGTTTTGTGTCTGAGCTGTCCCTGTGCAGGGTGAGCCGGGCACAGCAGGCAAGGCAGGAACCTGCTCCCACCAGTTTCACTGGAGCACTGCTGGCAGTTTATCTTATCAGCTTTGTTGTACTGCAGTTGTT
Source organism: Sakesphorus luctuosus (assembly GCA_013396695.1). Classification (NCBI taxonomy): domain Eukaryota; kingdom Metazoa; phylum Chordata; class Aves; order Passeriformes; family Thamnophilidae; genus Sakesphorus; species Sakesphorus luctuosus. The sequence continues at coordinate 296,887 of VWZD01005964.1, forward strand.
ACTGTCCACCTGTAACACTTAATAACTAACAAACCAAATAATGCAAGGCTAAACAGAGTAGAAATGTTGATTAGCACATTTCAAACATCTCTCCAGAACCACTACAATATATTTCCTGTGAAGGAGTTTGGAAACATCAACTTTTCTGTGGGTGGATGGAGAAAATGTCACACTGATGGGAAAGCAGAAGGGATGGCTCTTTTATTCCAGTTCCCTTTAAGCCTGATTCAAATGCCTTTAAAGGAAAATGGAAGGCTGAGACAAATTCCTGGAAGGGAGATGAATGGTTCGTGTAACAAAACCATCGAAACATGCAGAACACACTCACTGATATTACACTCACTCTGTCTAGACAGAACATGTGTTCTTTGTTTATAAACAAGACAATATTTACACTTTAAAATTCAATTGGTTTATGTAACTAGACAATCTGAGCAATAAATAAACCCACAGTTTCCTGTTAATCTTTATTGCTGGATCCAAATAAAAAGATTTATAGTGCACTCCATGCCACAATCACAATATGCTGTGTACTTTAATTCCAATATTTTATACATCTTTCTGTGCAAGCCTGCACTTCAGGATTTTCAAGGATATTTATTTCTTCATCTGCATAAGAAGAGCCAATCTCAAAGCAGCATCTATCTTGGCCATTGAAGCTTTCACACAGACAGAACAGCAATGCAAAGCTCCTACAATGCAAAGCAGAAGCTGGGCAAGAAGGGGGGAAGGAAGGAGAGCTTGGAGGAGAGTCAGAGGGCAGAGGGGGCCAGAAGTGGGGGCTCTAGGCCAGTGGGGACTCACTGGGGTCTCACTTCAGGACCTGCCCACCACTGCAGGCCCCCAGCCCTGCCATCCTGGAACTGAGCTGGTGTGAGTGGGCAGAGCTGGTGTGAGGGCACAGAGATGGTGTGAGGGGACAGAGATGGTGTGAGGGGGCAGAGCTGAGCTGGTGTGAGGGGACAGAGCTGGTGTGAGGGCACAGAGATGGTGTGAGGGGACAGAGATGGTGTGAGGGGGCAGAGCTGGTGTGAGGGCACAGAGATGGTGTGAGGGGACAGAGATGGTGTGAGGGGGCAGAGATGGTGTGAGGGGGCAGAGCTGAGCTGGTGTGAGGGGACAGAGCTGGTGTGAGGGCACAGAGCTGGTGTGTGGGGACAGAGCTGGTGTGAGGGCACAGAGCTGAGCTGGTGTGAGGGCACAGAGCTGGTGTGTGGGCACAGAGCTGAGCTGGTGTGAGGGCACAGAGCTGGTGTGTGGGAACAGAGCTGAGCTGGTGTGAGGGCACAGAGCTGGTGTGTGGGGACAGAGCTGGTGTGTGGGGACAGAGCTGAGCTGGTGTGTGGGGACAGAGCTGGTGTGTGGGGACAGAGCTGGTGTGTGGGCACGGAACTGAGCCAGTGTGTGGGGACAGAGCTCAGCTGGTGTGTAGAGAGAGAGCTGAGCTGGTATATGGGGACAGAGCTGAGCTGGTGAGAATTTTGGACTAGTCCTTTTCTCCCAGACTCATCACAATGAACACTTTGCTGAATGTCTTGCTGAGATAGCTCCTGTGTGTCCTGCTTTCATAGTGGGAGTTTACTGGCCACAGCAGGGAGATTTCCCAGGGGACAGCTTCACCTTCTCTGTGCTCCCAGCACAGAGGGAAGGGCTGCTTCTGCACCCGAGGTCCATCACAATGCCAACAGCTCCTGCATCCTTGGCACATCAATCTCTCTGCCCAGTTTTGGGACACCTACAAACCTGCCGAGGGTGTGTGCTGCCTTTCACACCAGCACAAAGCTGCCCCATCCCTGAGAGGTGCAGTCAGAGCTGCCCCATTCCTGAGAGGTGTGGGCAAAGAGCTGCCCCATCCCTGAGAGGCGTGGGCAAAGAGCTGCCCCGTCCCTGAGAGGTGTGGGCAAAGAGCTGCCCCATCCCTGAGAGGTGTGGGCAAAGATCTGCCCTGTTCAGCAGCAAGAGAAGGCTCAGGATCTTGCATTCCATATGGTGCTTTTGCTTTTCCTGTTGAACTGACTTTATTTCAACCCATCAGTTTTCTCACTTTTACCCTCCTAGTTCTCTCCCCATCCTGCTCAGGGGCCTGAGCAGGTAAAATCAGAGCAGCTCAGCAATCTTAAAGACAAACTGCTGCTCACTGGGCAAAAAACGGGATAGGATCTCCTCTCCTGTTTATCAAGCAAAGGAAAGGACAGAACTAGCTGAAAGAGCTCATTCTCTTGCTGAGGTAACTGAAGTGATTTTCCCTGTAAAAGTCATCGATGGCTTCAGCAATGGCAAAAAGATAATCTTCTTTTCTTCCTTAATATTCTTTTTATGCCAAATTCTTTGACAATATGTTGTTTAGTAAATGTTAGATTTTATCTTTCTTTGTAACTATTAAGGCCCTTAATTAAAACAATTTCATAAGTTCTTTTCACTAAGAATTTTTTTCCAGAGGGAACATAAGCAAATTTAATGAGACAAGAATATCTGTGTCTCTTTATGTTTTTAATAATATGGTCTTTATAAGAAAAGGAAAACTGGATAACTTTACCCTGAGTGTGACACTGCCCCTGCTCCTTGCATGGCTGAGTGATGATAGAATTGAACACTGGAGCACGTGTTACAAATTTGGAAATCAAATATTCCATTTGAAATTTGTTATGGCAAGAGAATTAGTTATTTAAGTTTCATTTTATGTTCACAAATATTCACTCTAGTCCACCAAAGCAAAATCAAAGCTAGGCAAAATAGTTGAATTCAATCTTTCATTCAGTTCTAAATGTTTGCTTTGGAGGGGTTTTCCCTCATTACTTTGTTAGAGTTTCGAGATAAGACTGGAGGTAAAAATTGCTAATTTATTTCCCAAGACCATGAAATACAGACTGAAAAGTGTTCTAAAAGCTTCATATGCCTCATTCTTCATGGTAAAGTTCTACTTGGAGTGGTTGATGGAGGACTGATTAGTGACAGAAGGATGTTCAGTAAGTGACAACAAAATGCTCATTACATGATATGTATTAAAGACAATTGTAAGCTCATTGAGAAAATGTCTTTTGAATGGTTATAAAACATTGGTAACAATTAAAAAGCACAAACACTAATGACATTTTTAAAGTGTTTTATACATTTAAAGTTGTAAAGCAATTTGTGGACTTTAATATAAATTTTGACTGAATTTCCAAAGATTTTTAAAAGCCTACATTAAACAAAATCTATCTACTATTTTATTTCCCTCATCCTCATAGTAGACAGTTCTTAAATAGGTCTGGAAGGGTCAAAAAGTGGCTGGGGTTTTTCCTAAAATAACAGTAAATAGAAACTTTGTCTCCAAGGTTGATGTCAGTAAAGATATGGGCTGTTCTGTGGGGACACTCTCCCTTTCTTGCTTCTGGCCCCTTCTCTTGGAAGCCATGACAGGAACTCAGGAGAAGCTGATTCCAATCTGAACAGCAAAATGTTGAATCTTGGAACTAGAACATGTGCAGCCCAAGAACAACTGAAGATAAGCTGCTCAGTTGAAACTCTATAGTAAAAGTGCCCAACAACAAAATTAGGTCTCTCAAAACATTTCAGATTTACAAAACTTTTTATTTTCTCCTGGTAGAAAAAGGATTGCCTAATCTCACTAATTATGGGACCTCACAAAACTCCTGAGTCATGCAGAATCCTGGTAGTATGGAGGTGTCTTGTTTGCAAAGAATGAGACCTGAAACCACCCCTGAGCCCAGATTACAGAGATGGAGAAGATGGAAACTGTCGAAGAGCAACTAAAAAAATATGTGCTATTATTGTACTTTTTTCCCTTACCATACTTTTCTGTGTCTGGGGATTATTACTTCTGTCGAGTCTGTCATGCACTTTTAAACATCTGGCACATTTAGTGGATGCTGAGACTCCTGCTCAGGCCAGCTGTCACTCCACATTCATTTCTTACTTCCCGTGTTCCACTCTAACCTGACCATTCCCAGCAGCTTTGCCAAGGCTTTGGGGCCTCCATGGGGACCCACCCCCCTCCACCGCAGCCCCAGCCCCTGAGCTGGGATGGACAGGATGATGCCAAGGATAGCGAAGGGCTCTCTGAGCCCCAACACCTCCTGGTCCCTGTGAGCTCAGACATGGGGTAGGGATGCTGAAATGGTCAAGTGCTGTGAGAGCATCCCATGGTCTCCAGTCAGCCTTGGCAGGCAGGAATCCTCACAACTTTGGGCATGGGGCAGGGAAAGGAATCACGTCAGTGGCAGGAGAGGACTGTGTTTCCTTGGGGTTGTCCAGAAGGCCACACTAGTGCATTGCTAGAGGATCTCAGGACACTGAGGATCTAAATTAAGCACAGCCAATTACTGCCTGCATGGTGGAGACCTTGGTGATGCAGGATGGCTGAGCCTTGGAAGAAAAATGCAAGAAATCAGCAGATGATGTATCACTGCTTGTGTCCCTCATGATCATTTATCTTCAGTTAAGACATGAATAATGCAGTGAAAGGTTTTTGCTGACCAGACAATTTCTTCAACTCCCCCTCCTGAAGTCTGTTGGGCTTTAGGCAAGAAGGTTTGTACTTTAGGGCTGGCAAGATTCAGGAGTTAGTTCTGTTTGCTCAGAGTGTAACATGTTGAAAGCATCTCACAGATGAAGTGAGGTGAAGACAAAGGAAATAGAAATTGAGAGGATTTAAAGCCTTTTAACCACAGACTACTATTCAATGAAAGTCAGTTTAACCATTTGTCTCATAAAGTAGCAGTGCAATAAGACAAACCCAGGTCACTGGCCCCATCACCCTTTAAACAAGCCCATGATTCTTTGCCAACAACTCCACACTTGCCCTTGCATTTCCTCTAGTTTACACAATGTGAAAAGGCATTTTTAGGAATAAGTGAAAAGCTCTTTAAAAAGCAACACTCAAGGACTAATGGATTAAAAACACAAATGTCAAAAGACTAGCACAAAAGAGAAAACCCCCCTCAGTTTTGAAGGTTTCTACTTATTATTTTCTACATTCTTTTTTACCATCTTCTCAGTAGTTCAAACATGTTAAGAAGATTATAATTCAAATATTCTGTAACACTAAAATTTACCTCACTGCTGCCAGCTCTGTAGGTTGTTAGAGGAAAACAAGCTTTCTAATTCTAACCAGACAACCATAAAAACTCCAATTAGGGGATGCACTGGGAATGTTAGATATTGAAATGGCTTTTTTTGTTAAAATTTTCACTGGATCTACCACAATTGGATATTTTTTATTCTGTGAGTGTAGGTCTTAAAAAGATGGCCACTGCATGTGTGTGTGTGTGTTTATAATTCTGTGTCTGTGTCTGTGTGTTTGCACATACAAGGAATAATAAGGGAATGAATTAAAGGGAAAAAATTACTCTCCCTCAGTCCTCCAGATCCACAGAGAAATCTTTTCAGAAGACAGCCATGCTGACAACTGAAATCTTACCAATAATTTCTCTGGAACACTATTTCGCTGGATTCATGAGGCTAAACCTTCCTTGTGTGAGTCCACAATTAAAGGGTCCCCTGCATTAATGCATCAGAGAAGCTTTCCCTCAGCTTTGGAGCTGCCTGGACATTTGTTCAGCAGGGCTGAGGAAGGTGAGCAGCAGGACATTGAGGAGGCAAAGCCAGTCACCACATCCTCTCGGTGCTCTGCCCACGGGCATGTGGTGCCAGCCAGGACACGGCTCCATGAGGATGGACAGAGGCTCTCGGGTGGCTCCAAAGGCTGGATCTCCCATGGGCTCACCCCAGCAGGGAGGCCAGCTCAGCCCATCAGCCACTTGCCCACTGCCCACAACGGTCCAGGTGCGTAATGGGCTGCAATTCCTGCAGGGATGTGTCCTGCAGCTCCTCCTGGATGTGTCCAAGCAGCAAAGCCTGAATCTGCCACCAGGTCTCAGCCTAGCCTTCAGGAATTTTTAGGGCAGTAGTTTCCAGAGCAATGAAAAACAAATCTGAGTCTATCTTGAAACTACACGCTTTTATGTGTAATCATTTTGACCTGTCTCACTGGTAAAAAAAGACTTATCTGAAAATGCTGAAGGCATTAAAGCTGTTGTGAGGAGATGACGAGCACACTGGTCAGTGGGATAAATGAAGCTAGTCAGGCTATGACTATCACCAGAAGGATATTATTAAATCAGTGTGGGGAATACACAGGAGAAAGAAGGCTGCTGCTTAGCTTTCCATTATTCTCTCTGTTTCTGATTTCCCTGCCAAGAGAGCCAAAGGCAAATCTTTGCAAATTATTTCCTGCAATTTTCTCTTAAAAAAGCAACTGTGTTTTGCAGAATTGGAATGTCTTATGTGGCAGATTGGTTGGGGGTGCATATGTGCATTGTAGCCAAGAAAATACACCAAAAAACCCACACACACACACACACAAAAAAAAAAAAAACAACCCACACAACCTGTTTTTATATTGTTTCTTCCCATGCCCTTAGACTCTGGGAAATATGGTCTGCTCTGTCCTTGGCACAGTAACTTTCTGGAGGAGGCACTCAGTCAGTGTCTGCCTGGAACTCTTTCAATAACTTCTCTTGCTTTTATTTTCATTTTATGTGATGCTTTCCAGAAGTCACATTTTCATTTTCTTCTCAGAAATCCACTTCTTCTACAACAGAAAATCTTTCCCTAAACTATGTATTTGTTTCTCTCAGATGTTTTATTATCCATTCTCAGCCATTTGTTCTCTTTATACAAATGAAGGCATGAATGAAATGAAAACTGTAAAGCTGACAAATACCAGCTACTGCAGTGCAGATTAAGAGCATCACAACAACTGATTTTTTACAATGAGTGCTGAGATAATAAAGAGTAAATTTAAACCAACTAGTGGGAAAAATGCTCTGTATCTTCTTTTTTCTGTTCTTATCATGGTCAGAGGAACAGCCAGAGGCTGTACCTGTCCTCCTGTCACTACAGAGAAGTCTGAAATGTTCTGGTTTCTTTTGGAGCAAGGCTCTGCTCCCTGGTGCCAAGCAATAGGAAAAGAGGTGATGGGCAGAAACTGATGCCCAGGAAGTTCACCCTGAAGATGAGGAAGAACTTCTTTCCTGTGCAGTGACTGAGCAATGAACAGATTGTCCAGAGAGAGTGTGGAGTCTCCTCACTGAAAATATTTCACAACAGTCTGGACACAATCCTGTGCCATGTGCTCTGGGATAGCCCTGCTTGAGCAGGGAGGAACCAGATGGACCCACTGTGGTCCTTTTCAGTCTGAACCATTCTGCGATTCTGTGAAGCTGCATCGGGGCGGGGTTAAAACACAAAGTTCCCTGCTCAGAGATGGACCACTGTCCCATAACCTCCACCAACCACCACTCTTCGTGTCCCTGGGGCTGTTGTCCGTGCTGTGCCACAGAGACTTCAAGGAGGGGGGCACAGCACCCTCTGGGAATTACCACCAGTACCTTCAGCCTCCTTTTCTGGATAGGCAGCTCAACTCTTCTTTTCTCCTCTGCTACCCTCATCTTCCTTCCTTAATGGAGGTGGGGTTGGTTTGCCATGGTTTGTTACTTCATGAGAACAATATGTGTTGTTCTTGGCTGTGAATTGGCTGTTCTTGGTTATGAATGGCTTACAGAAATCATCCCTCTATGAGGCTGGAAAGCCAGTCGGCAGGGCTGGCAGAAGGGCTGATGGCAGCTCTGCAGTGCAAACACATCTCTGATACAAAGATGCTTCGCTGTAATGCAAAACAGACCACGAGGGGATGTGCCCTGGGTTTGTGTAAAACTCTTTTTCCTTTGAAATCAAATTGTGTTCTCTATCCTTTACATCAATATATTTGGTAGCATCAAAAATTGTTACAAGTAAAGCAGAATTTGAGTGGCTGGTACAGAGATAAGCCACTTTTTTCAGATCTTTTCAGACCAGGGAACAGTGGATGAAACCCCCTTCAAACTGATGTCTTAGAGCTGAGCAGGGTGAAAGCCCCTGTATCTCCAGCATGGTGTGGATGCAGGAGAGAAGGGAGGTCTCCAGCTGTTTACAGATGCTTCTGAGCACGTCTTTCAAGTGAAAACAACTGTTCAAACAAACCTTGAGGAGAAACAAAGTGAACAGCTACATGAATAATGAATGACACCACTTTGAGTGTTGCTGGTGTTCTCAATCGAGCCTTTTGTTCTTGTAGCCCAAGTATTTATGCTTCCAGTGTGACTTACTCTGTAGTCCTTCAACTAGAGCTGATATTAAACATGTATTAAACATGTCATGCATGTGGGTGTATGTTAGTACCTTTGCCTCCCAGCTTTTTTTTAACTGCTGTGTTTACACACCAGCTCTCCTGCTAGGATTCAAACAGGGATGTTCCTCAGTCACACTCATGGGGCCAGAGAGCACTAAATGTGACAGTGAGTAATGCAAAGAGTAAAAAGATTTTTTTTCCCTCTGCTGAACAGAAAAATATTTGTCTTCCTACTAGATGATTACTAGCTTTACAGTCCTGCAAATATTCCTCTTTTCTTCCTTACTTTGCTGTCAAAGTTTCTGAACAGCCTGATCTGAGTGAGTGATGCTCTTTCCAAATACTACAGGAGCACTGAATTGTGATTCATTGTCCTGTCCTCAGGGGCTCAGGACACAACAACACACACTGCTGTGTTACAAGAGATCCCGTGCTAATTAACAGCATTATACATTTATGAACCAATTATCTATTTACACAGGACAAGTGCATCCTACTTTTAATTATAATTTAAGGTCTCACTTGAATAAGCTGTGATTGAAAAAAGCCCAGTGCACCCTACTAGCATTTTGCAAGTGGAAATCAAGACATTTGGCCAGGTGTGCATTGTAGCTTCCTTGCCTCACACTATCCCCAGCATTAGCAGGATCGTGTCCTCACCTGTCAGCCAAGAGCTGACCATCCCTGACTCAGAAAGTGCTTCTCACTTCCCCCAGGACATCCTCTCCAGCCTCTCCCTGCATGGCTGGGAACAGCCAGTGGAGGTCACAGTGCCCTCAAAGACCTGGCACATGGAAAATAAACACCAGGCACCATAACACTGGCAGTTTCAAAATACTGACTGTTGGCAGGGCAGTCCCTCTGTCCCTCTAACAGCCACACAGGGATAGGAGGGAAAGGAAAGTAGAGGTGAGTCCTTGCTTTGATGCCTTTTGTGGGAAGGAAAACAAGCTGTGTCTCAGAGCACACGGCGTCCCAGGGGCTGAACTGCCCCTCTATGAGGGCACACACAGACTGGCATCTCCCACCCTCGGCATGGGGCAGGGGCTGGGGCATCCCTGTCTCCAAGTCTCACACATCTCCACATTCTTTCTGTGCTTGCAGCAAACCATATTTCTTAATAGTTTCAGCCTCTGTTTCCAGTTCTTTTCGTCAACAAACCAATCCAAAGTATTTCCTCTTCCCACAGTGGAGTTCTGCCTGTGTGACTTCCACAGCTACTTTCACTACCCACCAAAAAGGAGCACGGATGAAAAGTTATTTTTAAAAGTCTTTTAAATCAACCAGAAATGAGTCATTCGAACTGATAGTGTCATAGGAAAGCCTGGCACTCACATCTCTCTGGAAAATTCATGGGTACCTGAGAACAAGAAATCATAATATTTGTCTGTGGAATTTTTAATATTTGCTTCTTCTGATACTTCTGCTGAAATATATTCTGTTACAGTTTTGTCAACCCTGGATAAGGAATGGAGCAACACTTTAATCTTCCCTGAGGCAAACTGCATATTTTAAAAGCTCTATAAACATGAGTTTTCCAAAGAACAGTCATTGTTCCTCTAGGCATTAATGTTACAAACCAAGTAATAAGGCTTCAAGCACTAATCAAAAAAATCAGAATTGCAATCTGGTAACAAACAACCTGAAGCCTAAATGTCTCTTAGCACTAAAAATAAATCCAACCTTGTCTGGGATCTCCATGGAGCTTTGTACCCCCTGGACCATAAATATTTTTCCATTTCAGCTTTCGAATTAGTTCCTGATTAGCTACCTCAGCATCTGTGGGAGAACCTTCCCTGGAAGAGGAAGCAAATTAGTCTGCCAAGCTTTTGGTTGGTGAGGCCAAGAGGTACCTGCAGGGTAGATCTGCTTCCAAAAGTCAGCCCTGTCAGTTTTCCCAGTTTATTACTGAAGTGTTTTCAGTTGAATCCAACAAATCTGTTTCACTGGTGGAGTTAAATCCACTCCTCTCTGCCAGCAGCAGCCACTGGCTCTGGGCATGTGGGCAAAGTGCCCAGACCCTGCTCTGCTCAGCACAATCCGGGCACTCTGACCGGAATATCCCTCACTGCGGGCAGGGCTGAGAGCGAGCTGGGCTCTGGGGCTGCTGCACATCCCTCTGGCTGATGCCATGGCATTTGCTACCTCACCCAGCACCAGGTCCTTGCCCCTTTAACAGACCTGAGAGCTCTCCTTTAACCTCTCATCAAGCTGTTTCTTTTGGCAAAAGGATATGTTTGAAGGGATGGTAGAGGTCTGGGACTCACTTCTCAGACAGAGATCTTTGGTAAAGAGCGCCAGCAAAGGTTACTGAGTGGGAATTTCTGGAGAGAATGCAAATGAAACAAAGTCTTCAGACTGCCCTACATTAAGGGGAAAACCCTGCACATATGCACAGCTAAGTTCTGCTGATACCATGACTCTGAGAGCACCAAGATCTGGCCTCTCTCTTTTGCACTCAAGCAGAGCTGTGAACTGAGCTCTAGCCCTGATCACCTGTACTTAAAAAAAACACTTTTGCTGGAATTTTCCAAAATATAAAACTTCTACTTGCAGCTGTGTTTTAATCTGTAAGGGAATATCAGCTGTCTTCTTGTCAGTCTTTTTTGATCTGTAACTAAATCCCAAAAGCTGCCTGCTGTGCTGATGGTTTTTCAGGTGGAATGGGATAATGTGGACTCTTTGCCTTGGCACCTCTTTCCAGAATTCCACACCATTGCCCTAATCATCATCCCATGACACAATGATGAGTAAAAACACTAGAAACCTTCATTAAAAATAATCTCTGCGAGTACCTTGTGAACTGCATTTTACCACTTTCTCAGACTATACCAAACGAACTGCATGAACATCACATGTCACAAGCTGTGCAGTGCTCTTGGTAACCTGGGGCAGGAGCAGGCTGGTGCCACTGTGACATTTACTGACAAGGAAAGATGCATCCTGGAGAAAAACACCATTATTTCTTCCACAAATGAAAGTGGACATCCCTAAAGCTATAGACACTCTCTGAAGTGTCTGTTTAAAGTAAAGAATAACAGGATTGTTTTCTGCTAGCTTTGGGAAGCAGATTGTTTAAAGATGTGGTCTAACCACCCAACTGCTTTGTCTGGGACCTGGAGACAGGGCATGTTTAAGGCAGGTGTTAATGCCCAGCTCCCTACTGTTGTCCCAGACAATCACATGTGCACACAGGGATGAGGTGCGGGCCCTCTGAGCACCCTGTCTGAGTGTGCTGCTACCAGGAAGCCCTGAAGGGTGCCTGGAGAGCCATGTCCTTCCCAGGATCTGCCCTCAACAACCACAACTCTCTTGAAGTGCCTCAAATGACTAACCCCTCATCCTGCTGGAGTCAGCCCAAGCCTGTGCGGTGCTCAGGGTGAGGCTTGGTCCCACCAGCCTGCCTGGCCCCCGCGCAGTGAAGTCTGGCTCTGGGCACAGAGCTGGTTTTACCTGAGGCTCTGCTGGACACTGACATCTCACATACTGTCGCTCACTCTGTACCTGCTGGTTCAGCGCTGCTGGCTCTGCCCAGGAGGGACCCTGGGCTTTGTGGGGATGCAGGTGAGGTCACTGTCACAGAACTTTCTCTGCCCCAGGTATCCCGCAGCAGAGTCTCAAGCTTTAGGCCTGATTCATTGGAGTGGTACAGTGGTAGGAACAGCTGGAGGTGGGTGCCTCTGAGGACAGACTCCTACCAAAGGATCTCTTGCCTGTTATACCCTGACAGTCCATGCATCCCATCCTCACATGCTCCTCACACCCTGCACACACATCTTAGTTCAGTGGTGATTTTTGGTCTGGGGTCTTCTCACACTTTAGTAGATTTTTTCTCTGCCTCCCAGTGTGTCAGTAGCTGTTTTAATCCAGTTGTGATTTTCTTGTCTTCCAATTTACATTACTAAGCAAGAGCTCAAGACAAGTTAATCCAAAGGTAAGGGTTAAGATAAGTTCAACCTAAGGCTTCAGCTACTTTAGCTACTGATGTTAAGCAAAACTACTCAGACAGAAGAACACAGTCAACAGAATTCAGCTGGCTCGAATTAACCTACAGCAATCACTCAGGAACCCATTGGACACACTCACACATTGTAGGGCATCTCGAACCCTCCTGTTCCCACAGATCAGCACACGGCAAGGAGAGCAGATCTCCAGAGCAACACTGCAGGAGAAAGGACAAGACCACTGGCAATCAAGTGAGTGACTAACATTTGTTAGTTTCTAGTTCAGTTTAGTATGAGAAGAGATCATCCTGTTTCTGGTTTCATTCCTGCTGGGACCAATATGATGAAACTGAAACAATGTAGAAAATATGCACATCTAAAATGGAAAAGGATTCATTCATGAGACTGATAAAAGAGAACCACTACAAACATTTAAGGAAACATTCAAATCCATTTTATTCCCCTTCTGTATATGAAAGACAATGAATTTGAAACACCAGTTTGAATTTATTTTGAGTCAATTCACGTGCAGAAAATGTACTTAGGCTTTGCTCATGTGGAGGCAGTTAATGAATTTACCCACAGAGCTATATAGTATCAGTTCCATAGTTTTCACAATAACCTCAGATCAATAACCCTCATTATCTGAACTGCTCACCTCACCCTGTTCAATTAGGCATAGATAAATAAATTGAACAGAGCTGAAAGTATTTGGTAGCATTCTGTTTCTTTCCAAGTAGTGTTTTCCTGCTTGCACAAGCAGCCACGTCCCCAGCACAGAGAGGGGGGATGTGAGGGCTCCTCCATGGACACCTGTGACATTTGCAGAGGGCAACCCCAGGGACAGAGCTCTGAGAAAAGGGAGGCAGAGCATTTCACATCAGCAGATATTTCAAATCCATGAAATAGAAAGATGTCCCTCACAAACTGCAAGATAAAGAAACGGGAAATGTGGTGCTTTTGAATAGAAATGCATTCACATGGATAGTCAGATTGAAGAGATATCGGGCTAGACACTTACTTTATGGTATCTCTATTTCTTTCCTGGCAGAGATATAAAGATTTTCACAGCTCTTTTCAACAGAGGAAATGTGAGCTGGCTGCCCTCAGTAATCCAATTGCTTGCTCATATAATCACATTGTAAAGAGAACAGTAATGTTGTAAAAGCAGGAGAGAGGGGGAAACATCCAGACCAGCTTCTCCCTCTGCCCCACTGCTCAAAGTGTAACTGTCATGCTTTCTGTGTGTGCAAATAAATGAAGGAATGAATCTTGCACATCCTTTAGAACATGAATTCATTATGCATCCCTAAGGGCACACGTGTCTCACCAGAAGAGTGCTACGTGATTGGAGCAGACACTGAAGGGATTTCCATGCCATGTCAGAGCCTGGTGTCCACCCAGTATTTGACATTGCGTATGTCTAAGAAGAAACAGGGGATTCCAACGTCAGAGGCAGAGTCCTTTCTTGTCTTTGGGGTAGCATAGTCAGAAGCAAAGCCCGGACGTGGATCAGAGCTGCCCTGCTTTGGCTTGCACTCTGCTGAAGGATCCCAGTGGGGATGAGCCATTGTGGACTGGAGAGTGCACTAAAGTGAGAGACAGAAGGCTCACAGGGGGCAGGTTTGGATTTGTCTTTCTGAAATCTCATGTCTGTACTTACTCATTCTTTTAGAAACAGCCAGGAGGTTTAGGCATTACCACAAGGCAAAACACTGAATCTACATATAACAGGAATGGTCTGTGTAATTTTGCAAAGAAGAGGAAAATATTTTAAAATGTTTTGATCTGTCCTTCAGCATTTTGATATCTCTTCTACAGAAGTCTATGGGAAGTTCAAGGCAATATTATCACAAGCTGTCTCTCCACAGGAGCCTATTTTATTCTTCCAGATTCCTTAGGAGTTTTTCAAGGCTCTCAGCCTCAGCTTACATACTTCAGGCATTTCCCTTCACCTGCCTCTAAGACAACTGAATGTGTTGTTTGAAGCACCAGCCTTAACTCCTTTCCTACAACAGCACTGACCTAATGGGTTCATTCCCTTCAGTTTGCTACTCCCATATTTTCTAGCAACCACTTTCCAAACTAAAAGTGCACCTTTCTGGTCCAGTTTCCCTCTTTCCTCTTTAATCCCTGTATGCTGCTGTCTCCGGGATGCAGCCTCCAGGGTCTCACCCTTGCTATGTAACTACTCTGCCTGGACTTCCTTTAGTCCCAAACACAAACTGGGAGCCATTCTCAGCCCACCTGGTCCTGCCTTCTCGCCAGTGCTGACAGAGGGAGAGCAGGGAGTGCAAGGAGAGGCAGAGTGACCACATCACTGTCCTCCACTGGCACTGTGGGCAAAAGGGCCCTTCCCACCAGGAAAAATGAAGAGTCTCACAAAAGAACACTCTCAGGGTGGTACAAGATGGGGATGGACGTTGCCTCAACAACCCTCCCCATGGAAGCCTCTTTGGTCAGCCATCCTGATGGCTGAGGGAGCTGGAATTTAGGTGATGGAGCTTTAATAGGGACATTAAATGATAGGAGAAAAATAAAGAAAGAACAAATCTTTAGTACTCTGAAACACAATATTAACCACAGAAGACAAGACAAAACAGGTGATTTCCATTTTGGTAGTGCTGAGTCTAACAAAGGCCTGAGCAAGTGTTCCTTTGTGACCCCATCCTTTTATGCCCCCTCAGATCCCAGACAAGGCACCACATATATTTTTATGTTTAAGTGCCAGTGGGAGAGGTTTTATATAGGGAAACACTTCGGAAAATAGACCTTTGTATTGGGTTTCTGTGGCCAGGTTTTGGTAGCAGCAGGGGTTTACAGGAGTAGCTTCTGTTAGAAACTTCCAGAAGCTTCCCCTGTGTCTGGTGAAATCAACGCCAGGTGGCTCCAGGATGGGCTTCCTGCTGCTGGCCAAAGGCTGAGCCAGCTAGGAGTGATAGTAATGCCTCCATGATAACATGTTTAGGAAGGGAAAGAAGGTTGTTGCACAGATGAAAATTGCTGCCAGGGAAGAGCAGAGTGAGAACATGTGAACAACAACGTAGACACCAAGGTCAGTGGAGAAGGAGGGAGAGGAGGGACTCCTGGCACCGGAGCTGAGGTTCCCCTGCAGCCCATGATGCAGACCATGGAGGAGCAGCTGTGTTCCTGCAGCCCATGGAGGGCCATCAGGGTGCAGGGATCCCCCTGCAGCCCATGGAGGAGCCCACACCAGAGCAGGGGGATGCTCGAAGGAAGCTGTGACTCCATGACAGGCCCAGGATGGAGCCTGCAGCCCATGGAGACAGGAACCCATGCCGGAGCAGATTTTATTTGGTGGGACTTGTGGCCCTGTGGGGGCCCCATGCTGGAGCAGCTTGTTCATGAAGGACTCCCCCCATGGAGAAGTGACCCATGAGACAGCAGTCTGTGAAGAGCTGTTGCCCATGGAATGGACTCACACCAAAGATGTTCGTGCAGGACTGTCTCCTGTAGGATAGACCCCACAGGAAGCAGGGAAAGGACTCCAAACCCTCTCCCTCACGGCAGCAGAAACAACAATGGGACTCTAAAACCCATTCCCATCTCTCAGTGCCACTGAGGGTGAGGAGGTAGAACTTGGAAGGAAGGAAGGAAGGAAGGAAGGATAGGGGGAAGGTGTTTTCAGGATTATTTTACTTCTCACCCTTTTGCTCTGATCCTGTCAGTAATAAATTTAACTATTGTTCCCACATTGAGTCTGTTTTGTCCATGATGGTGATCTCCCCCAACCCTTGTCTCAACTTGTGAATCCTTTGTTGGATTTTCTCTCCTCTGGCCTGTTGCTGTGGGGAGGGAGAGAGCAGGTTTAGTGGGTTCCTGGTGTTCAGCCAGGGTCACCCCAATACAACCTTCTTTCTGATATTTCCTGTTTCCTTTGCCTACTACAGGCTGAGTAAACTGATACCAACGGGGGTGCTGGCGATCATAAGTACCACACGGTGTGCCAATCATTACATGCTGTACTGTCATTAATTACTTTTAAAACTAATACACAATGAATTGCGTCAAACAAAATGAAGAAATTATCTTCAGAACAGTTTTTTGAGACTACTCTGGTTTGCTAAATGGTCAAATTAAGACGTTGTTAGATTTTATACCTAAAGGGGAATTCTCAGCATACTTTCAAATTGTCATTATTTGTTGTGAACTGAAGCTTGAAGAAATCAAAAAATTTCCTCCTTAATGGCTTTGGTCTTTTCCATTTGACAAACATTGATTTTTCCCTTCTTTCCTACAGTGAAGAAAGCAAATTCATGTTACTGGTACTAGAGAAATTCAGACTAAAGGCCAGACCTCCTGGTCACTGTGAAGTCCTCTGCATCCTGCTGACCAGCAAAACAAAACCTTTCCCATATGAGGAACTTGCCTCTAGGAGACTTCTGACCTTTTGCCTTTACTGTTGATGGTTCTTTCTGCCTTGGGGTGCAGACGGGCACCTCCACAGAATAGCAGCAGTGGAACCGCTGTGGGGTCCATTAATGCAGCTCCGTCGCCACAGCACTCACTGCCCAGGGGAGCACTCACTACCCAGGGGAGCACTCACTGCCCAGGGGGAGCACTCACTGCCCTGAGGGAGCACTCACTGCCCAGAGGGAGCACTCACTACCCAGGGGAGCACTCACTGCCCTGAGGGAGCACTCACTGCCCAGGGGGAGCACTCACTGCCCTGAGGGAGCACTCACTACCCAGGGG
>VWZD01005964.1:314854-374966 GCA_013396695.1 Sakesphorus luctuosus
GCACTCACTGCCCAGGGGGAGCACTCAGTGCCCAGAGAGAGCACTCACTGCCCTGAGGGAGCACTCACTGCCCAGGGGAGCACTCACTGTCCAGAAGGAGCACTCACTGCTCTGAGGGAGCACTCACTGCCCAGAGGGACCACTCACTGCCCGGGGGGAGCACTCACTGCCCAGAGAGAGCACTCACTGCCCGGGGGGAGCACTCACTGCCCAGAGAGAGCACTAACTGCCCGGGGGGAGCATCCACTTGCACAGAATGTGCAAAGTCCTGCCTGCCCGTGCAAGGCTGGCAGTGCCTCTCCACATCCTGGTTCCTGCGCTGACACTCAGAGGAGGCACCACCTAAGACCAAGCAGGACCAGCCCTCGAACACTGGTGCTGTTCTGGTGTCTGTCCTGTCCTGGAGTCCCCACAGGATGCCCAGAGGAGCCCTGGCCACCCGACCTTGCTGAGCCTGCATCCCTCTCCCTACAAAAAGGGCTGCAGCAGGTGCCCTTTAGACACTGCCAATGCTGTGCATGTCTCCAACACCAACTGGAATCCAGCTCAAGCCTTGGGGCATAAAAAACTTTATCTGTGTGGCTTTTCTTGGTTTTTAATCATCAGACTATGTCTGGAGGTTCCTGTTACCCCCATGAACGCCTTTTGTCCTTACTGACAATTCCCAGCAATGAGTCTCACCAGCTAATAGTGTGGAAACCTCCCTGGCTTTGTTTTCTTCAGCTTGCTCCCACCTTTATGCAGTGACAGACCTTGTTTTCTGCTCCACGATAAAAGGTATGCAGTCACCTACAATTTGATTTCACACCACTGTGTGTTACTTCTTATATTTATCAGGTCTCCCCGTTAATCATTTCATCTAACAATAAACTCAAGCCATCTTGGCCCTGCAGACCCTGTAGATTCTCTCCAAGTATTTAGTAATTTCCAGAACTCACCTCTGAATCCAGTTATTCCATCTATGTCCTTTTTGTGACACGGTGACTTGAACTGAACACATTCTTTCAGGTGAGCATGTAACACTGATTCATTTGACAGCTTTCCAACACTTCAAGTGTTATTTTGTCCTGTTCCCTCTGCATTTTAATGATTTTTCTCCTTAGAAAGCAGCTACATGTTGACTCTGAGCTTTCCCAGAAGTGCAAAGATTTTTCTCTTGGTTGTTAAAGTTAATTTAGTACCTAGCCAGGAGTATAAATAGTTCTCATTAATTCTTCTGAGCAAATTATTTTGCATATGTCAAAACTGAATTTTGCTGTCATCTTGTTATCCATTCACTCCACCATCTTTTTGTAGCCTTTGAAGATCATCACAGGCACCTCTGGTCGTGATTAACCTAAATATTTTTTATGCAATTTACATTTCTTGCCTCTCCACTATTAATTTTCTCTTCCAAAATGTGTGTGTGTGTGTTTATGTGTATGTAGAGTAAGGACCTGCATAGCTTTTAGGAATTCAGATATATCACTCCCCAGACTTTGCGTAGTGGCAGCAGTTCTCTTGTCCATCTCAAGATCAAGAGTGGTTTAGGGACCAGATCTGAACTGGAAGGGAGGATTTAAAATCCACTTCACCTCATGTATTGAGAGGGATTCTCATTTTGCATTTTGTGGCCATATTTTTCAAAGCTGGAGCAACTCCAAATTTAGCTAAGGAGCTCCTTGAGTTATTTCTGTCCAGGCCCAGACTACTGTTTTCAGAGATGGGCGTTCTAACCTGCAGGTGGGCAGGGCTCAGGAATGCCCCACCACCTGCCTGCCCATCCCCACCTCCCTGAGGCTCAGCTCGAGATGTGCCCCCACTGTCAGGGCTGAGAGGGCTGAGCTGTGCCAGCCCCAGTGTGGGAGGGGACACTGTCCCAGCACAGAGACAGTCACCGGGAGGTCAGAGCAGTGCAGGGCTGGGCTCGGCATCCCACCTGTGTCCAGCTGTGCCAGAGCAGCGAGTGCTTCAGGACCATATGCTGAGCAGGGGCGGGGGTGACAGGGCAGACAGCACAGGGCCTGTGCTCACTGCTGGGGTCCATGTATTGCTGGCAGCACTGCAAACAGGAACCAGTAAGGGGTACAGGAGCACACTCACTCTCTCCCACGTGCACAGAGCAAGGACCTGAGATTCTGTTACTCTGCACAGATCAGCAGAGTACACACAAGACGAGAACATCCACATGCTGAGTGATAGGACTGGGACTGCCCAACCACCACTTCATCTGCAAAATGCTTAGTTTGTTTTTTTATGCAAACTGGTTTAACAGACAAGAAAACATGGCTTTTTACTCAGAAATTTCTTTTTACATTTTTCTGTAGCTGATTCTTCTTCAGAGGCTGCTGAAATTGCCAATTCTGCAGCTCAATTTGGGACATCTCTGGAGAGGTCTCTGGTTACCACAGTAATGACTGCTTTTAGTTGTGTAATTAGCCCCTGTCTTAGGTGAAAGAGTCACCTGGTTTATTGAACTTTATACATGGAATAAATGCATGTAAACTAGGACACAACTTTTTTGCTGTCCACACACTGATAATTTTCAGTAGTCACATTAACATGCTTGCTGTGGTGGTAAGATACACAGGCCATCCAAATTGTGGCAAGAAGCTAAACCAGCTTCCAAAGTGTGATGACCAACGGCAGTTCCCCGGTGGATGGGACAGAGCCTGGCAGATGGTGGAGGCAAGAGACCAGGTCCTGCTGCTGCGAACAAACCATCCACCTCAATATCCCAGAGCACTGAATGAGATTATCCCACACTGTGTAATCTCCTGGAATTCATATCCCTCAGACAGAAGTGGTGATGCATCAGCTGCCTGGAGGAGCTGAATGTTATTTATCTACACTTGATCTTTACCAAGGCCATTGACAGAAAGACAGATAGAAAAACATTTATGCTCTCTGTGGCTTGTATCATTTTCATGTAATGCCATCTGATCCCCCAGCTGTCTGTCACTGTGCACTAAGATTGATGTGAGCTGCTGAAAGAGGGGATTAAAGCTGATGAAAATAGCAAACTTTGCAGTAATTTGTGTTTGTTCATTCCCAAACCTCACCAATGCTATCCCCTTTCACTCACTAATGCTGTTCCCTGTCCCCTGGATTACCCTGCATTGCCCATTCCACACTATTCAGGCCTGGGTTTGCCCTCCATTTGTGCACACAAATAAACATTTTGACCTTAGCAAAACACCGGGTCTCACTCAAAGGGCAGCTGCTGCTTAGTCAGTCCTGGGCTGGGTGGGACAATAATGTGGCTAAAATTAATCAATACAGCCCATGGAAGGGGATGCCTCAGCAGCACCAAAGGGATCCACCTCCTTCAGAGCCTGCTAAGCTGCTGGGAGGTTCCAGGAGAGCACACCAGGCTGAGCAGACCCTGCAGGCAAGTGTCTCTTGGATGTGGGTGAACAATGAGAAATATGCCAAAGAAAGGCTCTAAAAGAAATCTATACACATCCAGGTTCATAAGATGTTAGTCAGTACTGGTACAAGAGCTCCAGACCTCTGAGTGGCTGGTTTGCTAACTAATCTTCCTTCATGGTAGAAAAGAAAAATCCTCCTATATTTCCTGGGATCAAAGAAACTGATTAAAAATATTTTCCACATTAAAGCTGACATTGATTAGCTTAGCTCTAGTGAGATTTCACTGCCTGAAAAAGAAATTCCTCAAAAAGGCTGGAAATAGCCTCTTTATTAATGCTTTTCTGTGATTACATAATATATATCTGCAACCATTTTATATTACTTGAGAAGCAATTACATTATGTTAAAATGACACTTGCTGAGATGGCAGTAAAACTGTCATGTAAAGTGCCAGTATAACTCCTCCAGTAATTCATATTTAGCTTTTAAAAAGTGTCCAGCCTTATCTATATTTTATTAAAACAGGAAGACAGAGTGCCAGCTGTGAAGGCTGTAACTGTGTGAGAATCCTCAGGAGTAATAATCACACAGAGCTGCAAAGCACAGAATGAGAGCAAAGGCTGGAGCTGTTTCCTGCAGTGCTCATCCTGTGGGTTTGACCCAGCACAGACACTGGGGCACAGGAGGGCCAAGGGGCCAGGGACCCCAGGACTGGCACTGAGCCACGGGAGGGGCCAGGGGGCCAGGGAACCCCAGGACTGGCATTGGGACACAGGAGGGTCCAAGGGGCCAGGGACTCCCCCAGGACTGGCACCGGGGCACAGGAGGGTCCAAGGGGCCAGGAACGCCCCCAGGACTGGCACTGGGGAACAGGAGGGTCCAAGGGGCCAGGACCCCCCCCAGGACTGGCACTGGGGCACAGGAGGGTCCAAGGGGCCAGGGATCCCCAGGACTGGCACTGGGACACAGGAGGGTCCAAGGGGCCAGGGACCCCCAGCATTGGTGCCAATGGGGCTGTGCTGGGCTGTGCTCAGGGAGATGCTGCAGCTCAGGGATCTCCTGGAGAGCAAAGGGTAGTACTGTTCCTGCAGTGGGACCATCAACTCTTCCAGACATTCTGTGGTGTTTTCAGTACCTCTCAAAGGACCTCTGAAAAACCCCTGTGGAATCTTTCCAGGTAGTTCTTTCATTTTCCCACTAGGAGTACTGGGTTTACTCTCCACAGCAGAGGACAGCCAGACTTTTTTCTATTGCATCTCACAAGTTTACTTTTAATTTCTCATCTGCAGCTCTTTTGCTTCTGATTTTATGTCAGTTTTCCTTATTATTGGAGATGGATGTGGGAAGCCATTAGAACGAATTTAAAACGCATCCTGTGGAGGTTCAGCCTGCATTTGAACAGTTTTATCTCTATACATATCCTGTCTGTTGGTATTATGTCATACAGTAAATGACAGTAAATTTCAGTGATTTTCATCCAAAAAAAGTTAAAAACTTTCTGAGAAAAAAAAGGGTTATACCATTTTTACAATGTCTATTTTCCTAATTTATTGAACAATTAAAAATCTTTAAAGTTGTTCGCAAGGCCCACTGAATTCCCTTCCCACTGTTAAATTTAACAGACTGCTGAATGGTTTCCATATATCAATATTGTCTGTGTCTGTGGGGTGGACAATCTTAAGGAATTAATAGCATATGAAACTTTGTCACTTGTGATGTTACAAATGTTAAGCTCTGCCACTGAAATTGCACTTCAAGCAGTTTGATATTAATGCCATTTGTCATAAATGTCCTGTTTCTTAAATGTTATGTAAAATGTGTTTCCAGGCATACAAAGAAAGAAGGCTGGGAATAAAGGCTGATGTACTAGACTGTTGTTACTAGATTATGCAGTGGGATGGTCTTTATCTTTCCTTTACAGTTAAAAACCCTCTGACTGTACAAGATTTCTGTAGATGGTTCCAAAAACAGGCACACATTTATTGTACACAGAGGATATATTTAACATGTCTGTAAAGAAAATACATAACATAATATTACATCAATATGTAATATATACATATAATGATCATTGTATGTACATGTAAATAGAATTGTCATTATTCATTCACTATGTGCCAAGACATCCCCAAAAGGTGGGCCATATTGGGAAAATAAACAGATTTCAAATACTAATAACTAGGAAGAAATTAAAAGTTCATATGGGAAGAGGATCAAAATTACCCATTTTTAATAGTAAGAACAGTCATGCAAAGCTGTGAAAGGGATGCTGCCCTGAGACAGTCACAGGCTAATTTTCAAATAGCAGACAGTCTGACTAAAGGTTTGCTGTGCAAGGACACGGAGGGGGTGGACTTTGGTGATCCTTTGGGTCCTTCCCCACTCTGGAGATTCTGTGACTCTGAGTGATTCCATTATCTCATCAGCTCTCAGTGCCACAGGTCAAGACCTGAAGACACTCCAGTGTTGCTTTTCCCCAAGAGGCTGAAAAGTACAACCAAATATTTGTGTAATGACCTACAACAGAACCATACAATGATTTGCAACACCATGAACTACAAATAAAATCCAGGGAATAATGCATCAATTTATGGATCTGTTAATTTTAAATGAGCTGTTACTCTGCTATGCAGCCCCATGCTGCTATGGGAATTAGTTCTTGGCCATCTTTGTCTCATGAGCTGTCTTTTCTTGTGAAATTATATTTTAAATTAATTGTACAGGAAGCTGAAATTGGGAGACAAACTCTTTAAAACTGTCTCTGGTGACTTTACCCCTCTGTGTCTGGCTTGGCTGTGCACAGGGGTCCAGGGGATCCCACTCCCAGCCCCTTCAGCTCAAATCCACCTGGCCTTCACCAGCTGATGCTCCCAGAGTTCCCCCTCAGGCCGGGTGTGGGGGCAGATCCCAGCTGTGCTGACCACACTGGCCCTTGGGTCAGTTCTCATGGGTTGGGTTTGCACCGCACCAGTCACAGCCTGTGAGCTCCAAGCCAGAATGCCCAGCTGGAATCGCCTTCCCTGGGACACAGATTGTGCCCAGCAAAGTGCCCACTGCAAACAGCGCCCAAAAGGGTTTGCTGTGGATTTTATCTGGAAAGAGAAGGCAGAAACCAGCTCCATTTGCTTTCACAGAAAGCTTCTTCCATCGGTGCATCGGACAAAAGAGAAATTTCAACCACTTCCAACTCCCACCTCTTCCCTAAAACAGCTCCTCAGCTGAAGTAATTGTGTGAAAACATAAACAAACAGTTACACTCCCTCAAGAAGCCATTAAACATGTCATGGTAAGTCAAGAATTTGCATATGGCTGATTGTTTAATAAACAAACTGTCTCTGGAGAGGACTGCAATTAATCTTTTTCATCAAATCTGTTGATTAGTCTTTCTGGGAATAAAGCTAGATGGTGCCAGCAGGTGTGTCATGACATCACTTTCTTTGAAATTTAGCATTAAACATGGCAATAAACAAAATTTTAAATGCATTTCTAAGCTTTGGAAGCATAATATAGTTTAGTAGAAGATTAATTCTGCTTTTTAAATCAAAACTGAAGTCTAATGAATATTTTTTTAAAAATCTGAATTGAAGTCCAGAGCTGAGTCCACCCTACAGGCTGTTGGTGTTTGTCAATAAGTGTAACACTAGAAGTGTAAATGTAGATGTATGTTTAGACGTTCATTACTGCCTGTACCAGGGTTAAACATTTTTTTGCTATTATTACCAGCACTGCTCAAAGCTGGCTGAGACTGCCACTGTGCACCAGGGCTGGTGCAGAGTGCCCACACACCATGGGGACATCGGTGGCCCTGCCCTGCCCTGCCCCACATGCAGCAGTGGCATCACAGCACCTGAACCACACCATGCACCTGTGAGTCAGAATTTTGTGTGATGTGAACAAAAAATCACAGTGGAGTGAACTGTAAAATTACAGTGCAAGGAATCTGTTTTGCTACAATAAGTCTATCACATCTTTCTGAAGCAGGAGCTCAGAATGTGAGCCAAAGCATACACATTTTCTGTTTCCTCAGAAAATCCCCAGGGAAGCTCTTTTGTGCTCTGTAATTCAGCTAAAATAATAATCAGACTACAATGCCAGGCTCAGACGATGGGGCCCCTGCCAGCTCTGGGGCACTCAAGGGGATGTTTCTGGGGCTCAGTGCCTCTGTAGGGCTCATACAACCCACCAGCCCCCAAGGCAGAGGGAGAGGGAATGCAGGGATTCATTTATTGCTGGTTTGTACTGCAGACCGGAGTTGAAAGGATAACAGATTGCAGCCCCACTGGGGGCTGCACCATTGCTGCCCCTGTCAGTGCACTTGCACCCATTCCTGGTAGTACAGCGTGCTTTGGGGGGCCTAATGACCAACTAGTGATAATTAGCATTAATGAGGATTGTTTTTTCAGCCAGCCAGCTGTGAAGCCTGCCAGGAGTAAGGGTAGGCCAGGCATTTGGTACAGGCCAGGCTCTGTTGGAGGCATCAGACTGACAAGCTACGCCCAGGCAAACTGGCCCAGTTCCACCAGTGCCCCAGGGGGCCAGGGCTGTGCCACTCTGTGCCCTAGCTGGGAGCTCCGTGGGTGCTACAGCCACCAGCAGGGCTTGGTAGTGGTTGCATCCACCTGACACACAGCTGGGACCCACCTGTGCAGAAGGATGGGGGCATGGCAGGGGATCTCGGGCTGACCTGCTGCAAACCCTCTGCCAGGCTATGCCAGGAATGCCATGCAGCCCTCGAGGCCTTTGTCTGTCTCTGCTTTAGTGTTTGAGGCTGCCAAAGTCCATCAAGAGCCTCCCCAGGGGAGGCTGTGCACACTGTTACCCGCACTGTGTGAGAACAGGCTGTTTCTTCTCCACCTTTCCCATAGAAAGGGGATTACATCAAGAAATCATGTGCAGTAACATGATGCTGATTCTTGGACAGTCCTCAATCTCTGTGAGAATTCTTTCAACTGAAGCACACACTATTTTCACCATGAAGGGATAAATAGAACAAGAAAACGAGCTGTCTTCCCATATTTCTGTCAGCCAACTCCTCTCTTACCTGAGGTAAAGGTAGATAAGTCCCAGTGGCCCAGCAAACCTTAGCCTTGACTCTGCTGCTGCTACACCTTGAGGCCTCTCAGAAAAAAACCCTGAGAAATACCTTCCCATTTTGGAAGGTGATAAGCTTCTTCCAGAGCACCTGGCAAGTTCTGCTGCTCTGCACACTTCAGTCCAGCCCAGAGGCTTCACTCAGTGCAGCTCAAGTAGCTCTTTAAGTATCTACATAAAGATAAGCATAAATGTGAGCAGAGTGATTAAACACTTGACAGTGGTGGTATTTGTTATTTGCTGGTCTCAGATCAGACACTGTTGACCCCTTTGCACTTTCAGCAAGCCCCCATGTGATGGGCAGCTGCAACTAGTAGGATGTTCAGGGCAAGCACCCGTGTTCCAACTCTACAGACTGAGACCACAGTCTATTGACCCCTGGGAACTCCCTGCACTTTACCACGTGCTGTAGCCTGGGAGAATCAGAGATGTCTGGGCACCAGCCCATCCTCACCTGGCTTCCAGCTGGATAAACCTGCTGTGCCAAGTCCTCTGGTGGGCTGGGCCTTCTATTTTCCTGAGGAGACATCGGCAGTACATCACCTGCCCAGAACATCACCTGCCTATGAAGCTGCTGAGGGTGGTATGTGGAAGTTGGAGTCAAGAGAGGTTTTTGGTTGACTTCATTTAAAGAAAAAGACTCAGAAAATTGGTTAAATCACACAAAATATATTTTGCTAAGACCAAAATTACATACAGTGGCTTTAAAAAAACCCTTCTGCATAAATAGTCCTTTATCTAATCCTTAAGGGCTGTGGAGGATATATAGAAAATAGTTTCTTGTTCTTAATGCTTAGTTTTTAGCAGAGAAGAAAATATTTCTGCATGTAGTTGGAAAACAAGTTTTCCAAGTGTCTCTCTGTTGTCAGTAGGGTATAAATGGTGACATCCTGGACCAGTGGAAGCCAGGAGAAATTTTGGTACTGGTCTTTTCTGTACCCTAGAGTTCCCACCCCAGTGAAGCTGTGGAGGCTCACAGGCCATGTCACTGTCTGGCTGCCAGAGTACAACCATTAGAGAATGTCTCGAGGGTGCCGACATTGTCTTCCTAAATTTCAACTCTGTTGCATATTGAAACTTTGGCAATTAGTATAAAGAATCAAAGTAATCTTAATTTGAAGTATTTTAAGCTACCTCATTAGATTCAATATTCATTTCTTCATTGTCTCATCTCCATTACATTTCCATTTCAAATTATTCATCTCAGTTAATTATAATCAATTTTATATTTTGCTAACAACAAGTATGATCTTGATGAGTGGCCACAGGACTTGAAGGTCATTGCAGTAGGCAGGTGACCCTGTGACAAGACTATCACACAGTGTGTGGTCTGCATGGAGGATGTCACTTGTGGGGATGCAAAGCTGTCAGGAGAGGTGGGTATTTTTATTGTTGCATTTTCCTCTTGTTGCTTTTTCCTCATCTTCTGGGGTTAGAAACAACCATCACACAAGGTAAGTCTGTTCTCGCTGGATCAGTTCCTGAAGAGGGCTGTGCAGCAGGAATTGGATACAGGACCTTCCTTGGCTCAGCAAGGCTCAGTGTGCGAGGGGCTCACCTGGCTGCACGGGTGGGGTTTAGTTTTGAATTCTTTCACTACCACAGCAAAGGGACTGCTGAGTGCCAGTCAAAGCTGGTGCTGTGTAAGTCCTGCCCAAGGCTGGGCCAACATGAGAGCAGCCCTGCATGGGACAGCAGGAGTCCTGAGGGGCATGGCCGTGTTTGCTGCAGCACCACAGACCCTGGGGAAACCCACCTGCTTATGGTGCTCAAACAATAACTCACCGAGCACATCGTGCCTTGGGAAGAGCTGCCCGTGATGGGGAGGAGATTGCAAGAGAGAACAAAAACCTGCTGCTTTGAGGACCAGCCCCTTCAGCAAAATCCCTGCAAACTGCAGGTGGTTTCTGGTGCCTCCTGCTGCCCCCACCTTGAGGCTTCCATTGTGTCACTGACCATCGCCTGGCCAAGAGCTTCTGTAGGTTTCATTTGCATGCTCAAAGCACCTTTAAAGAGACAGTGGCATCTCTCCAAGCATGGAAAATGGTCTGCTAATACACTGGATAATGTGTTACACTGCAACAAAATGTCAGCATGAGCAATCGTTTTGAAAAATCATTAAAAAGAAAAATTAAACTATAAAGTCCAATCAGCCTTTGAATGTCATCGTAAATTAAAGTCACACTTAGAAATACAGACATAAATGGAATGTATGTACTTTAACAGAACCTAAGGTATTCGTTCATGTTTTAAGAAGTAAAATAAAAGCACAATGGATTATGAGACCACATCTCCAGAAGCTGGTTTGGAGCTGAAAATACTACCATGAGAATTCCCACCATAATTACAAAAATTGCAGTACTGAGTTTGCTTCCAGAGTTGAAGTGTGAGCCTTTTTTTCATGTGAAAATGACAGTCAGAGAAGCAAGTCTCTATGTTCTGTGTTTCTAATGAGTCAATAGACTCATTCACTTTCAGCTGGAGCCATCCAGCTAAAAAAGACAAATGTGGAGAATTTTTATAAGGAAAGATGCATTCAAAGCACTGCTATTCATAGTCCAAGTGTATTACTGGCCTACTCATATTTTCATTGTTACAGTTACCTTGACTGTTAAAAAGTAGTGGAATATCCCATGAGAATTCCAGAGTGTACTATGAAAAGTAAGGATGTAAAAAGCCACAATGCATGAAAAATAAAGTTAGGAAACACCATAGGTCTTAGAATTGAAAAATGTGACTAAATTTAAACTTGAATTTTTGAGTGAAATATACAAAATGTAACATGATATTTGAAAAATAATAAATGCCAAAGAATTTCAGTATTTGATCTGTCCTCAAAGAGAGTCTTTTTCACAATCATGCCCATGCCAGCAGGTGCAGTGTAGCACCAGAGAGACAAAGGAATTCACCACTGTTGAAAAGCTTTTATTTTCACTTGGTAATGTTCAAACCAGTGATCCCATCAATCTGTCCTGACAGAAAGTTGTTTCCTATCTCAGCATCTGGAGACTGACTTTAAACCACAACTGTGTGATCAGCTCACCTGGAAAGAGTTATGCAAAGGAATCATTTTGAGTCTTTGAAGAAGATCAGTGTATGAGCTGAATCAAAGAACTGAAGAAGTATATCCAACATAAACTATGGGAACAAGAGTGTATGAAATCAGTTTCTTTTTAGCTCCTTGATAGAGCAGCAAATTAAAGCCTTAAACCTTATCTCTTGAACTTCAATTTTCAAGACTAAATGATATTCTTTCCCTTATCCTTGGAGCACTTATTAGCCTCTGTCTTCCACAGTTTTCTCATCTTGACTTCATCACTTGATGGATCAATCCAGAAATTTATGCCTCTCCTGAGCCAGCTTACTGCTTTTCAATTTATCACCTCAATGTTTCTTCAGGGTTTTATAAAGACACATAATTATTTGTCACTCTAGTTAAAGAGAATAAATAACCAACCCTTTCTGTTTTCTTCTGGCAAGAGAGATTCTTAATTTTCTTCTTAATGAGGGTGACATTCGCACTCTAAATAGGCCATCAATGTACAGTTTGGAGGTTTTAGTGAGTGTCCACAGCCAGGGAACATTTGTCTAGGAGGTAAAGGTGACTGACAAGACCCACTGCTGGTGTGCACCCTTTTGTAGCATCAGAGCTGGAGTGAAGCCAGAAAAACACTTCATGAGGTGGTTGTGCCTTGTCTCTGTTCTCTGGCTCTTGGGTTCCCTGCATGCACATCCATTCTTCCAAAGTAGCATCACATCTCAACAATAACCAGAAAACAAAATGCTTGGCACTAAGCAGCTTCTATCCATCACCTTACTCTATGCTCCCACAGATTCCTAGACAGGGCCTAAATCTGCAAGGAAAAAATCCCACCAAATATGCTCCGATTCACTCACTTTTTAAAGAAACTTGTAACAGCTTTGCTTTCTTGGAAATCTATCACTAGTAACTACAGTGCAGTTAGCAGCTTTATATCATTACACATAAACCAAAAATGGAATTAATGTCACAGATAGTTTAATTCAGTCTTCCATGGCAATCTGTTATTCAAATTGATTAGGAGCAACATGAAACAGGCAAATGTAAACTGTCATTAACATCCAATAGGCTGGTTAATGGCAGCTTCACAGCAGAGTTATATATTACAGCTGTCCCAGTGTGACCAAAGGCCTGCAGCTCAAGAACTGCCTCAGTTCCTTCCTGAGCTGCCCAGTATCACCTCTGCAGAAATGATCTTTTCAGCTGCTCTAGGCTGAGGAGTGACAAGTTCAGGGAGAATTGCCCCAGCATTAAAGCTCTGCCTGCCTGCAGTGTGCCCTGGGGCTGCTGCTGTACCTTCTGGAAGGGTTTAGGTACCCAAGGACAGTCATACCCAAGGAAAAAAAACCAAACAAAACCGTGTGTTTTAAGATGCCAAGTTTTAGCAGCAACTGAGACAGGGCTTTCAAGTCTGATTTTGGCTGGAGATGTGCCAGTCCCATGTCAGACTTCCCTATCCCCTTTGTGAGGCAGCTCCTCAGCCCGGGCTGTGCTGAGCAGGGCCACAGCAAGAGCATCTTCAACAGATCCTGAGTCCTTTGGCTGCTCGTGCTCAGTGCTGGGACACCCTGTTGGACACAGCTGGCCAGGAGCCAGATGAAATAGTGGACACAATGGAGCCTCTTGATGCCCAGGACATCAAGAGCACAAGAGAAAAGTGAATCTTGTTCTGACAGCATTACCCCTAAAACAAGGAGCTGAGCCAGGCCCAATCCAAGAGGAAGAGTGCACTTGCCACACTGACAACTCTCAGCTCCTCCAACACTTGCTTATGACTTCTGCTGAGCTTCACAGTAGAAGCAGAAGCTGGACATCTTCTGTCTCCAGCACCTTTAAGGGCTGAACAGAGCCTGACCCAGCTGGTGCTTGACAAAATTGAAGCATGGCAGTTTGATGATTAATTCTGTTGGGAGCCTTTTGCTTATAAATGCAATTTAAGAGCAAGGGCAAAACAAAATACTGTAGAAATCAGACAAATCTATCCAAAGCTCCACCACAAAATAGCAATGGAAATTTATAAAGGTGAGTAGCTCTGTATGTGAAATGCAGATCACTTCTTTGGTGGTCAAGCACATCAAAGGTGTTCCATAAATCCTCTGTATGAAGGGCATTCCTACTGAGAAAGGTGAAACAGCAAATCAAATTAACCCCTATTGCAAAAAAACTTGTAATAAAGGAATATGTATTTTCTTTTTGGTTACTTGTGGCTGGAAAATTATAGAGCATAATTAAAGCCTTCACAAGTGACAGTGAGTCAGTGAGAGGCATAATTTGCCAACACTGATGATCACTGCTAAATGCTTTCAGCATTTTAGTTTCTGTTCCATCCATAGAAGAGTCCACATGCAGTTGTTCTACCACAGTAATTACTTTAATGCCTGGCAAACTGATTCTGCATGTAGTGTGCACTGGCACCAAGGTCTGCTCAAAGCACTTGCACTGTGAGTCCCTGGCCACCACCAAGCTTCAGAGACACCTGTTCCCCCAGAGCCTGTTCCTTTCTTACTCACACTTGTTTATATTTTCTTCCCTGGTGTTTTCCCCAGTTGGGCTTTTGAGCTGTTTAAAGCTCTTTGAAGGTGTGAAATAAAGGCCCATCAAATTCTTACTTCTGGCAGTTGAATGCCACCCAAAATAGCAAACGAGTTTTGACAGGCTCCAAGCAGCAAGACTTTGCATTATGTGGGATTTCATTCTGACAGCCCGAGTTTCTTTAGATAATATTCACATTTTCAGCCTATAGTAAAGAAGCTGCAGAAATCCACCTGTGTCTGGAGAATCACAAATCTACACTAGGAAAGGCTCATGTGGAAAATTAATGTGAGCTCTCAAAAATTCTGTAATGCCAACAAGCTAGCAAGGAAAAAGTGCCTCTGTCAGAAAAACAGTCCCATTTATCAATCAGTTCCAACCATGCTTGTTTCCAAGGAACAAGAATGTCCATTCCTGTCAAACAGGCAGTAAAGTAGGAGCTTGAAGGGATATAGGGATGTCCCCTGACAAGTCCACAGCAGTGGGGACACAAAGTCCCTGAGGCATTCCATTCCCATCCTTGTCCCTCACAGGTTATGGGACAGGACTGGTAAGTAAATGCCCAGGAAGCAGCCAAAGAAAATGTGGTTGAGAAACATCCCAGTTAGGAAAATTGTCAAGGTTTATTCCTTATGACTACCACGCTGGCAAGCAGTCAGCAGGGAGGTACTGTGGGGACACAGAGTGGGAGGGCTGCCCACAGTGCCCCCCGTGGCTGCCCAAACCAGACCCTGTTCTCCTGGCTTAGGGCTTCCCTCTGCCCAAACCAGACCCTGTTCTCCTGGCTTAGGGCTTCCCTCTGCCCAAGCCAGACCCTGTTCTCCTGGGTTAGGGCTTCCCTCTGCCCAAACCAGACCCTGTTCTCCTGGCTGAAGGCTTCCCTCTGCCCAAACCAGACCCTGTTCTCCTGGCTTAGGGTTAGGGCTTCCCTCTCTGCCCCCACAGAGTCTGTGGCTCTCCAGGAGCTGTTCCAGGAGCTGGTGGTGTTTTGGAGCTGTGGGTTTGGGGTCCCCCATCACAGGCTGTGGCTTCAGCAGCTTCAACCCACCCTGATGCGTGCTCCTACACAACTCTTCAAAGGGGATTATTATTTGGGGGCAGGGAGTAGTATTTGTTTTTATCATTCTCCAGAGCTGTTTTCATGCAGTTATTCAGTGTGGTTATGAACTTCTACTCCCCAAGTCCTGCGGAACTCACTAAATAAATAAATGGATTTGTTTAGTGGAAAGATGCTAAATAAAGAAATATGGAAAGAAATTGCCTCCAAACTTCCTGTCCTGTCTATTATTTGTGTCTAAAATAATTCCTGTCAGATACACTCATTGAATCAAGTCACACATTCACTTTTTCATTGGAAATCTGCAGTTTCTCTGGGCAATACAATTCTCTGTGCAAAACTACACAAGCCATGAAGTCTTGTGTCCAAAACCTAAGGTAAAATTCCTCTCCAACCAGTGATAGATCATGATTACTCCTGGAGTGACAGCTCAGTTCTGTGCTGGTCCCCTTAACCCTGTGACAAGAGGCTCATCCCGGGGCTGCTGGATGAGGGTCCCACAGCTGGGAGTCACACCTGCCCTCTTTGGGACACCACAGGGAAGCAAACTCTGCTCTGCCTTCCCTGTCAGGCTGCGTGATGCAAGAGCGAAGTACAGCTCAACCACCTGCTTTGGGATGGCAAGGAGTAAGACCTACAGTAAAACCAAAACCAAACAGAGGTGCTTTGTAAGTAGTTCAGACTGAACGTGTCAGGGTGTGCCTGTATTTCAGACCGTGTGTCCTGTTCCTTGCAAGCTCCAGCTTTGTGCTCCCTGCAGCAACTTCTTTGTGAGGCTTCAGAGCTGTCTGCAAGGTTTCTGTGCACTTTGGTCAAGAACAGCAAGGTAAGAATGAGCTCTTTTATATCTCTTTGACATTTCAAGTTTATTTACCTTTCTCTCACTGTTTTTCCCATAACTGCTCCTTTCACCAAGCCCTTAAGAGATCAGCCTGAGTGTGCTTGAACACAGTCAATAGAGCTGGGAAGATTTTTGAGCCAGGTAATCCTTTCTGAGGATGCAATTTTGTAAATTGCTTCTGATACAACTGCTTAGATTCCTTGACTAAGGTTTACATTTATGTGGCTTTTCACAAACACAATGTGAAGGTACAGAAAAATCATACCTGAATATATCCCTTTTGACCTTCCTCTAGTTTCATTATCGTGTTTTTGATGTCAGAAGAAATTATTCAAAAATTTTATCATATGTTATAATTTTCCTAATTAATAAAACTGAGACAAAGACCTGTTTTTAACAAAGACATTTTTTGTCATGTTTGAGGAACTAAATGGATCATTTTAACTTACTAAAAAATAAACCATTGAAATGTATAAAGAGGCTGAGAAGCAGTCTGAGTCAGGAAGTGTGATGGAACTTAGCAGGCCAAGTGCTGTTCTCCGTATTTTCTGTCTATATGTAGCACCCATGTTTGTAATGTTAACTTATTTGTGCAATGAGTCATTCAAGAAGCCACTCTGATTCCATATGGTTTTCCTAACTGACCTCACTGGGACTATTTGCATGTGAACTGAGTTGTAGTATCTCCTTTTGTTGTTGTAGCAGTAGTAGTAATAATAATAATAACAACAACAACAACAATAATAATAATATCTGTTATTGGTGGTAGTTATAGTATGAGGAAAAGAAGGAGTAGTGGTGGTGTTATTTCTGCCATGGAATATTCTGATTTTTAAATGTGGGCATGAGTCAGACACTGCCAGATGATCCCCACTTTAGCTGTCAGGAAGTTTATATATAATATTAACTCAAAGGTGAGACTGTATTTCTAAAGTGAGGACAAGACTGTGCCTTGCCAACATTCTGCACAGAATAACGAGACAGCAGAGGCTTTGTTAAAGGTATTAGATGGGTCTCTTGAAGCCTCAGTGCCAGATTTTTGCTGCTAACCCCCAGCAGGGGCTCTGCAGGAGAGAAGCTGCTCCCTGGTGGGGTTGGGTTCTGTGAGAACAGGAGATTCACACCGTAAAGCGCCTGGGCTCAGGCAAACAACAGCTCCTCTCGGGAGGGGAGCAGGGACTGGGATGCTCTGGAGCCTGATTGCATTTGAAATTTTCCAGCCACTTGAAATTTTCCACAAAATAAGTCCAGAATTAATCTTTTTTGCCAGGTGTGAAACGTATTGGTCATTCTTTCTTCAGCTCTCAAACGATAGAAGGAAAAAGTCAAACAAATCTTCAGGATTAGTTCTATAACCTTAAAATGTATTTCCATGTAGAATTCCTGTGGGAGACCCACCGGGCTGGGCAGAGATGAGGTCACACCAGTGGCACAGCCCCAGCTTGCCAGAATTTGGTCAGAATTTTCAAAGAATTGTCCAAGTATTTTAAAATAACTATAAATCACTTCACGCTACTAAATATTAATCATACAAGTTGAAATGTAAAAGCATCCTTTGGATGTAAAACATCCTTTCTACAGGAAGGCTTTGATACTTTGCTATTTTTCACACATAAAAAAACCCATTTCAAATATTGGCTGATTTCAACAGCTAGAGAAAAGTTGTGAAAGGTCGGGGCATGTTAAGCAGTGGGACAGACTCTAGAGTGACACCTTAGAGTATCTACTGCAAGATTCTTCAGTTTAATGTTTAATAAATTTTAAATTAAATGTTGAAGGTTAAAGATAAAATCTGCCTAGAATGGACAAAATTCTGCTTGTACAATTTATTCTACCTTTGGGTGTTTTTACCTTGTTCAGTCTTAGTTCAGTCTTAGTTCTGTATACAACTGTATGTTACCACGAATTAATGAGATTTTTAAAATATTCTGATTTACTAACCACATTTTTATTTAGTTTTGTGCTATATAAATGACATTTCATCTCTGTGCTTCTGACTACAAACTGCAATCGCACTATGAGATCAAGTAGAAAGTGTTTTTTCACCAAAGAGTAGTTTGTTTTTTATTTCCCTCTATTTTCTTGATATAATCTTTGTGTGGGCTTTCTTTTGAATTACATTTCATGAAGTTTTCTGAGTACTTGAAATTGCATTTCTTTTGAAAACATTGCTTTTTGTTTAGTCTTTTTTTTCCTCAAATGAATGAAATGTTATCGTGCAGTGTAGGTTGTTGGGGTTTTTTCTGGCTTACACTCAACAGTTCCTCGGTTCTTTTTCCTCTTTTATGTTGAAGAGCTAATGTGGTGATTCATGAGAGGTGATGTTGTTGAAGGTGGTTGAAAATGACATCGATGTGAACTACTCTGTTACTTTTAACCAAATATTTAGTCTCCACCTGTTTCCCCCTTCAACAGGTGTCTCAGGCTTCTCAGCTTTTTACAACATGGTGAAAGTTTTTGCTGAGTGCTGTTTCTCTTGATTTCTGTTAAGATACTGTACCAGAGTCCATATTTTAGACAAGCATGTGGGAGGTATTGTAGCCGACAAGAGATCATATGAAATACTTGTATGCTAATTGTTGAAATCCCTTCTTCTTCTTCGCCTCCTCGATCTCCCCTGGTCCAGAATTCATTTTTGTGGCATTCTGAGTTTGTGGCAGAAACAGCTGCCTCATGTAGGAATATGAATAATCTGACAGTGCAGTGATTGCAAGTCTGGCCCGTGCTGTTTGACTTTCAGAACCTAAATGTTGAACAAAGGAAAAGTAGAATGATTAGACACAAACTGACTTACAATGAAACAATGGATGAGTCACTCTCAAAAGATGGAGTGAAGGAGACTCACAGGACAAATAAAATCCAAATACATAAGAGAAGCAGAGCTCATCAAGCATGAAAGTAGCTGGAAATTCCTATGCTGCTTTCTGAGTTTAAGTGGAGCAATGAGGTTCCATTCATCCAAATTTCCCATGGGACGAAGGGCTCATCCTGCCATCTCCCCTCGGCCTGCCAAGGGGGGGGTAAATGTTTTCAGCTGTAGGAGAGGGAGGGCACTGTGTCTTTGCACAAGGTCAAAAAGACACCTGTCCACAAAGTCCCTTTGCAGGACAGAACAGTAGCCTTCCCATTATTCTGAAAACATATTCCAGCAGTGGGTTGGTTTCTGAGCACCATCCCCCCCAGGCACATGGCAAGGAACAGGTGCCACAGCAGGATGCACAGCCTGGCACGGTGCAGAGCAGTGCTGACTGCAGGGACAGCTTCCATGCACCACTTGCAGGATTTATCTTTGGAAGGACTGATTAAGGAAGTTGGGGCACAGGAATCTGCAGCCCAGCCGGGTTAATCCAGCAGCCCATTCATCTCCCAACCTGAGACTGCGTCCTGAGGAAACAAAGCCAGGCCACGGCTCTTCACAGCACTGATGGGATTTAAGAGCTCAGAGTCTCCCTTTGTTAGGGACCCCTCCGGAACATGTCATCACTGCTAACCTGCCTCAAAACACCATCATAAAGGCAGGAAAGGCCCAGGAATTACAAAACTGCAGTGCTGTGGGAGGAGGGTCCCATTGCAATGCCTTGGTAGGTCATGCTGTCTGAAGTTCTGTGGGTGACCCCATCCCCTCAGCTGAAGCTCTTGGGATGTGGCAGCAGCACCCTGATCTCCTGCTTGCTGCTCAGAAGCTTCTTTAGGCCATGGAACATCTGAAACATGAGATATTGTGTGAGACAGGCACTGGGATGCGAAAGAAGCACTTTATCAGCAGGGCTATTTGTCACTATATTAATTATGAACGAATTAAAATAGAACTGTGTCTCTGGAAGCAGAACCAGTCCATGACTGCCTCCAAGAGCATCTCACCTGCCAGCAGGAACCTAAGCTTGTGTCCACTTCATGGTTTGATTCTCTGGGCCACAAAGAGGGGACCAGGCAGGAAGGTATGTCCTCATGCTGGGCCAGGTATAAACCCAGGGCCTACCTGGCAGGGTGGGCAGCCTGGCCCCTCTGCTCCATTCAGGTGTGTCCCTGCTGCCCCAGCTCCAGCATTAGCTCCTGGGAGCTGACAACTCGGGCATTTGGTTCAGCACTTCATGTCTCCCTTTCTATTATTGACTATTGGTCACAAAATCCCTATCATTCAAGAAGAAGGGAAACAAAGACACAATAAAAATGAAATACAGCAAGAATTTTGATTTGGTTAATTTTTTTCTGTATTATCTAGTGCCTCATTAACACAACATTCATCACATTCTCGTAATTCCTGATAGT
Organism: Sakesphorus luctuosus; assembly: GCA_013396695.1. NCBI lineage: Eukaryota > Metazoa > Chordata > Aves > Passeriformes > Thamnophilidae > Sakesphorus > Sakesphorus luctuosus. Next base: position 335,036 of record VWZD01005964.1, read on the forward strand.
ATACAAAACAGTCCAAGCTGTTTACTCAAAAAAGGTCTGTATTTCATAGACAAAGCAGATCCACAATTAGAGCTACAGTGACTTTCTTTGGTGCCACAGAGAATTCATAGCACTCTCCATACATGGGGAGCCCCATAATTGTCACCGGGTCCACTTTTCAAAATCACATAAGCACATATTCAAATGCTTCTTGCACTTTTGGAGACATACAGGTGTGATGCAAATTCTCCAGGCCCTTTGGCTGCTCTGATTGTTCCTGACACTGTGCTAAGCTGGTGTCTGAGTACTTGGGTCTTGGTAATGTCTCTGCTCTGATGGCTCCTAAGCAGCCAGTGCTAAGGCAGCTTCTGCAAAAACCTCTGTGATGTCACGTGATGTGATGATGTGACGTGACTTGACGTGACGTGACGTGACATGAAAGCCCAACCAGTGTAGAGAGGGCACAACTGTTTGCAGTCATACTGCCACTGCTCTGACTTGCTGTAGAGCTCTGCCCCCCAGGAAACCTGGCTCCTCCACCAGAGTTTAGGCTGCTATACAGTTATTTTTCTCCTTATCACATTCTCTTCACAATAAAAAGCAAACAGAACCAGACTGTGGGATGGCAAACATCAGGACCTCAGAATACTGGTATTGAATTGCTTGGTTCAAATCTGACCTCTGTACTTATTAAAATTACACTACAAAAATGAAAAAGGTCACAAATAAATATTTAAGATCTACAGAAAATGTCTTGAAATAGGTAATTTAATAAGGTCAGTCCACTCAGTTTATTTTAAAACAAAAAAAAATAAAAGATGGGCACAAGAGTCAGTTATTACAAAAACCTTGCTTAGCAAAGGACACTGGTTTCTAATCCAGTACAGAAATCTAAGACAGGATTCTCCAGCTGAGGATCAAAGCCAAACACATTTAAACAAGCAGTCAGGTACAACACGAATTAAAGTTCCACAATCCAATCAGATAACTTCTTATCTTACTAGGTGGTGGAATCAAAAGCTAATTGCTAATAAGGAATACAATGTCTGTGAAAAGCACTCAGTGTCACGTCTGGTGTCAGCATCCCACCCCTCCTGCCAGAGCTCATGGAGGGCTCCTGCGCATGCTGCTGAACCAGCAGGGTTTGCCGTTGGGCCAGGCCAGCAGAGCCCCCAGCTCAGAGCAGCATTCCCAGCTCCTCACATCTGTGCCCACCTCACCTGGCTGCCCAGGCCTGGCACTGAGTGTGTCCTGCAGCACACAGAGCACCCGCCTGACCTCTCATCCCAGAACACAAGGGCTCCCTGTAGAATGGCCTGTTCATCCCTCCCTTTTTCCTCCCTTTCTGAGTGTGCCTGCAGCTGGATGGAATATTTGACAACTTCGAGGCTCCTGGACACTTTTGCCACAGCAATAAATCAGGTTCTAATTGTTCTCCAGACTGACACTTTCTGTGAATGACCTCCAAGAGCATTTTAGGGGGACAAAAAGTCCTGCTGACAGGGCTCCCTGTCCTCACAGATAAAACCCAACCCTTCGGTGTGTTTTGAGCACAAAGCATTGGCTCACTTTTCTTAAGTGCTGCTCAGGAGCTGGTACAAAAGCAGCCACTTTAATTGCCTTCAACGAACCATAAGTGACTCTTGGGGGAAAAAACATCATTGCTATACTGGAAATTTCATAAGGAGAAGAAAATTTATGTCGAGGAGACACACTTAACTATCTTGGTCTCCCCATCTATTGTAGCTTTCAGGTTTAAATCTTTACAAAAATTTTTCTACGAAAAAATACTGGACAGCATCTGCATGGAAGGAGGAAAAGAAAAAAAAAAGAGAAGGAGGGGTAAAAAAAAGTTTGTTTCTTATGGAAAAGTCTTGTAGCATTTAATGAGAATAGCAGTATGGCAATATCATGAGAGAGTTTTCCTTTAAAGCAGTACAGATGTTAATAGATAATCATACCTCTGTGGTGTAAGCCTCAACAGAGCTGTAAAAAAAACCATTATTCATTTCTGCAGGACAGTCAGACATCACAGTGACAAAGCCATCATTATTTCTGAATGGATGCTGATCTGTGTAGGGGTCAAGAGGCAGCTTAGGGTCCTGAAGGACAGAGCTACAGGAAAACAGTTCCTGGCCCAGAAGTTGAAAACTATTCTTTTATTCCATCAAGCACGAAGACTCTCCTTGTCAGAATGCATAACAAAATCCCCATTCTGAACAAACAGCACATCTATGTGTACAATGAGTGGGGATTTTCTCCACGAGTTACATTTATACTTTCCTATGGGTATTATGTCCACCCATATCACTGATTTTGTACTTCAGTCTCATACAAGGAAAGGTAATTTTTCTGTACAATTATGCCATGCCAATTGAACTTGATTCAGGATTATTTTACGACAACTCAGGTGTACTATATTGGTTCTGCATGGTCCCAGTCACCTCCCTGGAGAAGGAGATTTGGTATCTACTAATTTGCTATTGGGTTTTCCCCCCCTCTCCTTGTTTGGTCTGATGGTCTCCTTTCAGTATCACTGGGCTTTGCAAGCATATCTGGAAGGGATGCCTCTTTCGGCTTTAAATTGGATCAGTAATTCAACATAGAAAAAATGGTACAAAACAATAAACAGTGGATATCCACAAACAAAATTCATTGCCTTGCTCCAGGCATCTTTTCCCTTTCTCACTCATCCAGGTTTCCTTTGCTTCTCCCCCAGCTCCTGAGTCTAAATCTCCTCTTTTCCTTCCCACTCCTGCCAAGAGACTCCTTTCCCTGCCTGCTCAATTTGGCTTCAGCCAAGCAGTCACCATGCTGTCCCTGTCAGCCAGACATTCAACATCTGGAACATCTATCTAGAGACAGAGGAGAAAAACAGCCCCAAATACCTTGAACTGGAGTGGGGGTGCCATGGACACATGAGAAGTCATCACGCTGCAGAAGAAATGCTGCAGCAGTGCAGCAGGAAGGAGGGAGCTCTCACAGGTGATACCTTTAAACACATTTGGCTTGAGAGCTTTTTTTCTTGCACCACCATATTTCTGTTGATTGATGTTTAGCCATAATTCACAAAGGACCCTTCACTCCATTCAGCAGTTGGTCTCGTCTCGCAGCTTTGCAGTTGATTATTCCCGTTCAATGATGCAACTCTGTGACTGATTTGATGCAATTTTCCCTTGGCCTCCTGCAGACCCCCAGGTTCACATCTCTAGCCCAGGCAATGCCCTGTGTGCCCACACTGCTGGAGGAGCTCCTGGTCCCTCACAATGCCCCAGGCCTCCTTCTGAGGGTGGGGCAATTGGCCGCCACTGCTTCTGGCCCCACCCAGGTCCCACCTGTGTGTGTCACAGAGCTGTGGGCTCCTGGAGGCTCCCTCTGCTCCCCATGAGGTTCCCCCCATTAAGGACCCCCCATGCACCCACTGAAACAGCTGTCTCAGAGATGGGATGCTGCACAGGGTTGCTATGGAGACTCAGAGCAGTCAGAGCTGTGGTTTAAGTGTGTGGGTGGGGTGACTACTATCTGTGACACGAGTGGCACAGCGCAGTGACAGGCTGGGGATGGACGCTTCCAGAAGGCACTAATTAAACAGCTCAATGGCAATGCAAACTTGCAGCTGTAGTATGACACCCAACACCTGCACTGCCCATGGTGCCCCAGCATCAGCCCCTGGGTGCTCGGAGCCCTCACACTGAGCTGCTTTACCAAATCCAGACAAGGCAACTTCTAACAAAGGGTGACAAAAGACAGCTCAGGTAAAGCAGGGGGTATTTTGTGAAAGGCATGTAGGGACTGCAGCTTCTTGAAGCTCTCCAGAGGTATCAGCTCCTCCTTGTGGGAAGGGTATGTGCTTTCACCACAAAAATTCGGGAGGACTAGAGCAATGTCACAGAATTACAGAACTGTCCAGTGGGATGGGGCAGGAGATAAGGGTTTCTCTGCTCTAACCTTCTGCTGAAGACAGCACTGACTTCTGATCAGTCCACTTAGGGTTTTACTGTGCTGGCTCTTGGAAACCTCTGAGGATACTTTTCCCACAACCTCTCTGGACCTCTGCTCCACTCCTGGGGGCCCTCTAAGTGTCAGCATCTCGAGACTGTGTGAGATATACATCTGCAAGGAGTAATGAAGGAGTGTCCCTGACACCGTGGAAGCCCAAACACTTACTGTGATGCCCATTTTGTTGTGAAACTTACTCCTCTAGAAACAACTGCAAATCTACTTTTGCAACTTTGCAAGACTAATTTGCACATAAAAGTCTCAGACACTGAGTGTGTCCAAAGGGCAACAGAGATGGTGAAGAGCACAAGTGTAATGACGAGCAGCTGAGGGAGCTGGGGGGGGCTCAGCTGGAGCAAAGGAGGCTCAGGGGGCACCTTCTGGCTCTGCAATCCCTGCCAGGAGGGGGAGCCAGAGGGGGTCGGGCTATGCCCCAGGGCACAGGGACAGGAGGAGAGGAAACCACCTCAGGCTGTGCCAGGGGAGGTTCAGATTGGATATTAGGGAAAATTTCTTCCCCAAAAGAGCTGTCCAGCCCTGGCACAGCTAGGGGGATTTAAAAGCTGTGTGGATGTGACACTTGGGGACATGGGTTAGTGGTGGTGCTGGCAGTGGTGGGGAATGGATGGACTCTAATGTCTTAGAGGAATTTTCCAACCAAAACGGTTCTGTTATTCAGTGTGTTGAAGTGCTTGAATGTAACAGTGTGTTACACTGCCTGACTAATGCTGCTGATTGTTTACTCAAGGCTTGCCACCACATAGATTTGCAGAGGTTTGCCCTCTAGTGTATGTTCTTTCCTTTCAGTCTTCCCAGAATACAAGAATTTATTTCTCAGTTTACAATAAAATATGGACCAAAACAACAAAAAACCCCAAAGGACACCAGATTTGTTTTAGAATTAGACAGTCTCCAGAGGGATGGATCAACTCAGGGCAGGAACTCAAAGCTGGTAAAGGGAGAATAACTATAGTCCTCAATTTCTTTTTGGTACAAAACATACTGAAAACATAATGCCTTAATTATGAGTTAAAAAAACCCAACCAAACAAAAAACCACAACACCTAAAAACTACAACCAAAACAAACCAAAAACCAAACAACCAAATGTAGACCAGATTCTTTGCTTTGTTGAACATCCCTCCCCTCAAGAATCAGCCTGGTGCTTTGGTTGCTTCTCTTCCTCAAGGAAAGTAATTCACATGTTCATCTTGGTTGACAGCCATCATTCTGTATCTTCACAAATGAACCCCAACTCTCTGCCTCTGGGCAACATTAAATTGTTCACATGCTTATCTTTACCAAGTACTGCTACAGTGAGTGGATGTAACAGTCAAGCAATGATATTTAAACGCACACAAAGTAATCCACAGGTCAGTGGTAGTGCTCAGACTGCTGATGACAGGCTGCACAGCTCTCCTGTTCAGGCCTTTGCTAGTTGAAACAGAACAAAGGGACCTTAGAAATGTTCTGATCAGGAATGGAAATAAAAAGAAGGAAAGGTGACCTCTCAGATGACTGTTGATGGACAGCTCAAGAGAGACTGATACCACCCAGGGAATGAGACACTGAGAAGAGCTCAAATAGTGCAGGACTGAGCACAGCAAAAAAGAGAAGGATGCTGGCATGGGGCAGCCTGGGAGAGGGTTAACAGATGATGAAAGAGGATTATTTAATTATTTAATTTAAGTATTTGCTCCTGCAAGGAAGGAACCAGACAAGGAGCTTGCTAAAGCTTCTTCGTGAAAACTTGCTCATTTTTGTTTGCCTGTGAACAGTGCCCTTCAAGACTTTCTTTCTGACTGAAACAGAATTCTACCATGTATATCACACAGTTTGAGGGCCATGTGGTTACTCCTCTGGGACCCTCTTTACTCCTAACGTCACACCTGCTGACCTAGGAGGCTTTATATGCTCACTTCAGCAGTGATCCAGGTCTACCTTATTTTTCTAGGCAGAACTGGAGAAGGCACAGTGAATTAAACTTACAGTGTTGGTCTGGACAGTTGTTTCAAGATTTCTTTAAACCTCAGAATTAAAAGATATGCAGTTGTTTTCTGAACTCAACAGAAGTCCTTCAAAACTAAGAAGATTTTATTTTTACTATCTAATTAAACAATTAATTACAATGTTAAAATGAGATTAATAGGAACAGTTGTGCCTTAAAGAAACCTGGATTGTGGAAAACATGCTTTCCATTTTTTGAAGAAAGTGAATAAAGAGAAAGTAAAGAGGCTGGGATAAAAAACCAATGGAGAGAAAACAGTACTGTGAGAAAGATGCCACAGTACAAGACTTACCATGGTGTGTTGTGATAAACTTTACCAATGAAAATTGCATGTTTAGTATACATTACAAAAGCACTCTGGGCATTGATTCTTTGGGGGTTCAGTGACTCACAGCTACTCCTCACAGCCAAAACTGCAACGTTATTCTTCATCGTATGTCTCTGGTATTTGGCAATTAGTCTGAGCAACTGCACTGCAGCACATCTGGTTCCTCTCCCCACAAGTGAACAGCTCAGAAGCTGAACATTCATCTTTGTCCTGCTTTCAGCTGGGATAGAGGTAACTTTCATCTTAGCAATCAGTACAGGGCTGTGTTTTGGATTTGGAATGAGAATAATGTTGATAACACATTGATGTTTTGGTTGTTGCTCAGCAGTGCTCACCTAACTCAAGGACTTCTCTGTGTTCCCTCCACTGCCAGTGAGCTGATGAGCTGGAAGCCAGAGGGAAGCACAGCCAGTCCAGATGACCTGAACAGGCCAAAGGAATATGCCACACCATAGAACGCCATGCCCAGTATATTACCTGGGGGGAGTTGGTGGGAGGGGGGATGATCACAGCTGGGGTCAGCCTGGGCATAGGTCAGAGGGTGGTGACTGAGTGTACTGGGCATCACTTACTTGTCTTGGGTTTTATTTATTCCTCTCTCTCTCCTTTTTATAACAATTTTCATTATTTTTATTATTATAATCATATATTTTGTTTCAAACCCATGAGGTTATTTTTTTTCCCTCTGATTCTCCTCCCCACTGTGGGGTGAGGGGACAGTTCTGTGGTACTTCTTAGTGACTGGAGTTAAACCACAACAATCCCACACAGGGGACTGCTGCAGACCTTCCCTGGGTCTCTGCACTCCTCTGTATACAGAGGAGAAACATTCTCTGATTCTGTCTTTGAACCTGATCCTAATCTAAGCTGGGGCCTTATTTAAGTTCAGCAATGCCGAGTCCTGTGTTTGAGATGCAATAACCCCCCTCACAAGGGTAGGCTGGGCTTGGCTGCTAAGAAGGCAGCCCTGCAGGAAAGGACGTGGGGGTCATGATGAACCAGTCAAACAGGAGACATCACCATGCCTTGCAGACAAAGCCAACTGTGTCCTGGGCTGTGCCAGTGAGAGCACAGTCAGCCAGGTGAGGAGTAGCTGATTCCTTCTGTTTGGCACAGGGGAGGCTCCATATGGTCACTGGGTCCAGTCAGGGGTTCTCCAGTACAAGACAGACGCGGGTGTACTGGAGTGAGCCCAGTGAATACCTCTGAGCTGGCTGTGTCTGGAGCCCAGGATGGGAGAAAAGAGGCTGATAAGTGACTTGTACCATGGCACTTCAGCGTCACAGTGTCACGTTCTTATCCCTGCCTTTGGTTTGTTCTCTTTGTGATGGTATGTTGGATAATTTCCCAGTCATGTGATAGTAAGTGCATTGTGGTGGCTCCTGAATGTTGGACCATACCTAAATTTAAGTTGAAAAGTGTTTTTTCTGTTTGCAGTCCTCTTGTTTTATAATTAAGGAGGGACATTTCTACTAAGTAGCCTTGAATTGAGGACCTTACTGAGCAGACCAGTCAGTCCTAGGACTATGATAGTGCACAAGACAAAGAAAAAATCAAAGCAGCAAAGAGATTATTGATTGGTTCAGTCAGACAAAGGATGAAACAGCCTTTACACTGAGCCTGGCTCTTTCACTGCCAAAGTTAGATTTCCAGTTGGTACCATGTCTAACTGTGGCATTTGTTCACTGAGAGTACCAGAGCAATCCCAGCCTTACAGATGTCTAAGAGACAGGTATAGAGACAGACTGTAGAAAGACAGACTGTTATTTTTTGGGTATTAACATTTCAAACTTCATGAAAACTTCAAACTTCATGACTTTATCTTTGAGACAGCGGAGATGTCAGAAAGCCAGGATTTCCTGTTTCTAAGCTTCAGGTTTAAATGATTTATCTGCTTTGGTGTAAATGAACAGCAAAAATTGAAACCTGTGATCACAAAACACCTATGAAGAGTACAGGACGAAATAGGAAAGTAGCTTTGCTTGACTGGGGTGGTTTAGAAGTACTCTGATAGTCTACACTGCAACTGTATTAGGGAATATTAAAAGAGAAGGCAAGACATGGAAAAATGCCACACAATTGTACAGCAAATTCAGAAAAAATTTCCATAAAATCTTTATTTATCTCAAGGCAACATCAATTTCAATAACTGGTTTTGCTTCAAACAATTTTTTTCCCCCCCTGCTTGTTGTACTGAGAAAAGTAGTAACCAAAGAAAATAAAATGAGCATATGTGTGAGTCTTCTACTAGCAAGGCTCTTGTGCCAAGGCAAAAATCTCAGTCTCTGCCCAAAAGGGTTCTCCTTCACTGCCCCGTGACTAGCACAGCTAAGGAGCTGTAATTACCTGCTGTGCGCTCAGGTATCCCTGGAAATGCAGCCCAAAGTAGAGGGCAAGTGATGAGGAAAGATTTAGACCAAGATTAAGGACAGATTAATAATTATAAAATGTACCAGCAGAAAAAACAAGGCTTTATGTGGAACTTGGACCATCTGCTGAGGAGCAGTGAGGGAGCACTGCCCCCTCCAGTGCCCACAGCTCAGCCCTGCCCAGGAGGGTCCCCTCTGCCAGCCATGGGAGCTCCAGCTGGCCTGGCACTGTGCTTTGGTGCTAAGGCTCAAAACTGCCTCCTCTGCAGTACTGAACTCGCCCATCTCCGGGACAGCTGCTGCTGGTGATGTTCCCTGGTCCATCTAACTCCTGAACCCTGTCCAGGAGTTCTTTGGAACAGTGCTAAATCTTACAGATGACAGCTGTGCATTGTGACAGTGTAGATGATTCAGTTCACGAGAATGTTCTCTGGCACTCATTAATTGACTGACATAGATGAAGCCTTTGTGGTTTCACTCTTCCTTACGATAGTGGATGTGTAAGAACAGGGTAGTTGGGCTACTCAGAGGAACAGGACTCTGAAACTATTTCTACACATGAACAGTAGAACTTCCTAAAACCTGTAAAGGCAGAAATATTAAAATTTCATCTCACTAGTGCTTTGTCCCTTGTTCTAAGAACATATCTCATAAGTGTATCTATGAACAAGACTTGAAGATTTTTTTAAGCTCTTGTTCCTGGCCCTTTTTCTTTATTTGCTGAGAAATACTTTACAGAGAAGCACCACAACCCCTGATTCTGTGATTTAGCCACAGATTATTCATACAAAATGAATTGCAGAACCCCTGCCGTTTATGTTTTATATTTTATGGTTTAGTTGAAAGGATTCCCTAATAGAATAACCATCTTCTTTTGGAGAAATAAAATTTACAGTGTAGTTCTCTCTGCATGGGCACTTGAAATTTCCTGGAGTATAGTCTATGGCTTTACAGACACAGGGTAATTGCTTTCATAATGAGTAATACAGTTAGTAAGATAATCATTATCAAACCTTCATGAAGACTGATCTTGTTAGCTCCTGTTCAGACAATGGATTTTTATAATAACTTTAAAAATGTAAAGGCTTGAGGTTTCTTTAAAAAAATAAATGAATCCCACTGCTATTGCTGTGGAAATTTACTGCTCATTTTGTGGTAATCAAAATCTTTCTAATTATCAAGTTCATAGCTTCATTAAAGAAAATTCAAGCATATAAAACAGAGATATTGCAAGGTTTTGATGATAGCCATTTAGTCAGAAAACTATTTTGGTGACAGCCTTTTAGTCATAAAACTATTCTGAATTTATTTTTGAATTAATTAGAAAATACAAGTTTTGGGCAACAACAGGGAGCTACAGAACAAAACCTAGAAAATATGTAGCCAGATAGATGAGCTTGTACGCTTTGTTTCATTATTACATTATGAGATCACTTGTAATTAAATATACACCAGATTAACAGGCTCACTCTTTAAAACTTTGAGACACTAGGCAGATTAATTTTATGCTGTGTTTTTCTTGGTGATCTATTCTTTGCATCCCTTCCAGTACTGAAAATATTTTCATTGTATTGGTACACTAGAAACATGTCAAACTCAAGTCAGCAATACCAGCCTTATTTCACTCACTGAAAAGTTCTTCAGCCTCAGAACTTTCTCACAGGAAAGCAACTTTTCCTACTGCTTGGACTAGGACAGTAGTTAAATTAAATTTCCATGTCATCCACATGAGTAATTATGCTAATAGCTCATAGTGAGAGATTTTAAATTCTATGTGTTGAATACGAATGTTTAACAGGGTTTTCTCTGATTAGCTGTACTCTGGTCTTAGGCATGTTTCTCTTTTACAGTCTGTCAGAATGCAGAGGTAAAAAAAGATGAAACAGTTTACATGATACAATGTAGTTCCCTAATAAATCATTTATTCACCATAGATTTTTCTCACTTTTCTTATGATAAAACAGTTGTTAACATAAACTTAGCCAGTGTAGCAATTCTTCATTATTTCAAAACGTCTTCAGTATTTTCACTTCATCACGATTGTTATACTCAAACGTCTGCAGTCTAGAACAGCACTGTCAGAACAACACTGCTGGTTTTATGTGCTGTCTGAAGGATATTCACAACACACAATGGCTCTGAATGTATCTGAACGCTGGGGATACAGGCCTAAAATTCCACCAAAACACTCTGTAGATGACAAGCAGGAAGGAGTTGGTCTCCTCCTTCTGGGGCAGCCTCCTGGGACAAGTGATGCTGTCAGTATGAGACACCACAAGGGCTGACAAGACAATAGGAGGTGGCCTACAATTCTCTTCACCTAGTTTCTCCAGGAATATTAATAGACACCTAAGGATCTGAGCAACAGGCAGGTTGGATCTGAGGCTGGAGCAATTCCATCATAACAGTGACAAGAGAGGACAGTGAAATGAGTTTGAAACCTTCACTGAAGTCATATTCCTATTGAGGAGTGATTAACTTTGCTCAGAATCTGAAATAGGTCACTTTCTGATCTTCTGCTTTGTTAGTAGTGCTGTTTTAAGGGGAGAAGAGCACTTTCCTTGTTTATTTGTTTGGGTTTACCCCTGGAAAATAAGCTTCTCTTTTTCCTCCGACTGGTGGATGAAGGGAAGGCTGTGGACAGAGTTCATCTGGTCTTCAGCAAAGCCTTTGACACTGTCTCCCATAATAAACTCCTGGAAAGGCTGGCATCCCATGGCTTGCACAGGGGCACTCTCTGCTGGGTTAGGAGCTGGCTGGAGGGCCCAGAGAGTGCTGGTGAATGGAGCTGCATCCAGCTGGTCACCAGTGGTGTTCCCCAGGGGTCTGTGTTGGGCACAGCTTTGTTTAACATCTTTACAGATGATTTAGATGAGAGGACTGAGCCCACCATAAGCAAGTTTGCGGATGACACCAAGTTGGGAGGGAGTGTCGAGCTGCTGGAAGGCAGGAGGGCTCTGCAGAGGGATCTGGAGAGACTGGAGAGATGGGCTGATTGCAATGGGCTGGAGTTCAACAAGGCCAAGTGCAGGTCCTGCCCTTTGGCCACCCCAAGCCCTGCAGCGCTCCAGGCTGGGCACAGAGTGGCTGGAGAGCAGCCAGGCAGAAAGGGACCTGGGGGGACTGAGGGACAGGAAGCTCAACAGGAGCCAAGAGTGTGCCCAGGTGGCCAAGAAGGCCAATGAGATCCTGGCCTGGATCAAAACTAGTGTGGCCAGCAGGCCCAGGGCAGTGAGCCTTCCCCTGGCCTCTGCCTTGGGGAGGCCACACCTTGAGTGTTGTGTTCAGTTCTGGCCCCTCAGTTCAGGAAGGACATTGAGGGGCTGGAGCGGGGCCAGAGAAGAGCAACGAGGCTGGAGAAGGGACTGGAGTTCAAGTGCTGTGGGGAGAGGCTGAGGGGGCTTGGATTGTTCAGCCTGGAGAAGAGGAGGCTCAGGGGGGACTTTACTGCTCTATACAACAACTCCCTGATAGGAGGTTGTAGCCAGGTGGAGGTTGGCCTCTTCTCCCAGGCAACCAGCCATAGGACAAGAGGGCACTGTCTTAAGATGTGCCAGGAGAAATTTAGGTCAGATATTAGGAAGAAATTTTTTATGGAGAGAGTAATCAGGCATTGGAATAGGCTGCCCAGGAAGGTGGTTGATTCATTGTTCCTGGAGGTTTTTAAGGTGAGACTGGATGTGGCATTTAGTGCCTTGGTCTAGTAAGCACGATGGTTGGATCAAAGGTTGGACTTGATGATCTTGGAGGTCATTTCCAACCTGGTTAATTCTATGATTCTATGACTGCTGCATTTTCCCCGTACTGACTTAAGAATTTAGGGAATGAATCTTGTCTGTCATTTTAAAGCTTTATTAGCACATTCATTTTTAAGAGACTGCAAATGACCTTGCTATTTTTGTTTATTTTTACTTTCCCTCAGATAAATTAGCATGGACCTCATTAAGGGATGAATGCATTTTGTGACAGCCCAATTGTGCAGACTGAAGGATACAATGAATATTCACAAAGCAATTTACAGGGAACAAAGCAATACACAGCTCTTCTCTTCAGGGTATCAGTGGTAGAAAGGGTGGAGAATGCTCAGGTAAGATGGACTTGGGAGGCACTGGGAACTGTTGTCACTTACCCCTGACCTACCTTACTCAGGAAACTGAAGGAAAACATAACTGTTTAGAGCACTGCAAGGCACAGGAAACTTTGTGTGTCCGGAAAGTAAGAATAATATGCAAGACAGATCCTGATCTTGTGGCTATTTTAATATTTCAAGGTTTGCAAACAATGATTAAAGACCTTGGCAAAAAACAATTATTTTTTTTAGGAAGGTAAATGACTGTTCAGCAAGACAAGGCCTCTTCCACCCCCGTGGAAAAGCAGACAGTGCAATTGCTGTGTTTGTGAGGGCATTGCCCTCCCCTCGTGCTCGTGGGCAGCGAAGATGTGGCTTCATGGTGGGACAAGCCACCATCAGCTTTACATCCTGACAGGCAGTTCCTGTAGACAGAGTGGTCAAGTGCAGAGTAAGGGCCAAGTCTAAGATGAAGAGACTTTGGGAAGTGCCAGCAGTGTGTGCTGGGCTTGCTTGGCCACTCAAGGTACGGCTGCAGGAGACTCCCGTGTTCCCTGGATGGTCGCAAGCCCAGGTCAAAGGGTTCATTGCTGACATTGCCTCCCAGCTCCCCCTGCTCGTGCTGCCACCACACGCCCTGTGTCCCTGGCCAGGCCTGTGCAGAGCTCGGCTGGGTGGTGGCTGTCGGACACTGGGGGGCTTGGACAAACAGCAGCGTGAAAGGCATCCCAAGGGAGCTCTGTGCCCTTTCAGTGGGCTCCAAACAAAGGCTGTCCCACTGCTTGCATTCTGGCAGTAAATGTATCCTGTGGACTCTGAAGGACTGCAAAGTCTGTAGACTCGTGGTCATCATGACGGCTGGAAGCAATTTCCTTCTTGCACAGCTCCCCCTCCGCTGCTCCTCGCCCTGCTGCGACGCCAGCACTGTCTGGGTCTGCCACAGGGCCCACCAGCCGGAGTGAATCTGAGAGAAAACTCACACCCTAATTCTGGCTGCTGTCAGATTAAGCACCTGCTAACTCTGTTCCTACTGAGATACTTTTATGGTACATTAAATGCTAGAAAATAAAAAGCTACCTTGTTTCTGTGTTTAAGTTGGGAAAAAAAACCATCTATGAAAGGGCAACTATTTTCTCCTGAAGGTCACTGGCCTCATTTAGAATTTTACTTGCTCTGAATAAATTTAGCGACTCTGTACAGAGAAACTAAAAATGAATTATAAAACACATTTTCAACAGGTCAAATTTTAAAGAGAAAAATTTAACCTTGAAACAGGGAGTGAGAGAGTGAAACAGGAAACCTCAGAGAAGAAAGGAACACTCCAAGAGACACGTGGCAGTGGGGGTTTTTGATGTGAATTTTGCATTATTTTTTAAATGCCTTTCAGTAGCACTTAGTATAACCTTCATCATTTTTCAAGAAACTGATTGAACTAGAAGGTCTATAGTTTTCTGGGTCCTTCTTCAAGCCCTTCTTGTAAACTGGAATTACACTGGCTAGCTTCCAGCCAGCAGAGCCCTCCCCACACTCCCAACACCTACGTTACATGAATTTATCAGCTTTTATTTGTAACTTGTTCTTTCATTTTTTTTGTCTTTTTTTTTTTAATTCAGGAGATTTTTCAGAGAAAAAGTAATTTTTCAATGTGAATTATTTCAGAATCTCTCTACATTCAAGATACTTCTGCTTTTACTCACCCTCATGGTTGCTTTTGGAAGTGGCATTTTGCATTGACTCATGTCAGCAGAGGCAAACAGACTTGCAATGTTAGGACCATGTTAGAAGATTCTTTCTGAAACTTGGAATTAGGCACTGGTCAGGAAAAAATGATGAATTTTTGTTTTAATTAATTTGAAGGAAAGAACATAACACTTTCCTTAATTTTGTAATATCATATATATAAATACATTATATAATAAGAATGTTTACTTATCTGCCAGCACCTGGAGTCAGGGCCCAAGCTTTTTGTGGCTACTTGTTCTGTAGTCTAGAGACACCAGAGACACACATAACATTACTATTTTATCTTCCAAGTGCGTGCAAGCAAAGGGTCCATTTTTTAAATTGTTCCATCTCTTATGTCAGATACACCCATTGGAAGGCTTAGCCCCATCCTGACATTCTCATAGCAATTTCTTCCCTAACCTGTTTGGGACTCGATCCTCACAATTGTTAAGAATCCCGTTTCCAGGCAGATTGCACTTACAGTCTAAGCAGGGTCTCTGTTTCCATGACCAAGTGTATTCAGGGGGTGAAGGGAAGAATCATCTAGGATCCATCAGTTTTTGTGTGCTTCATCTGAGAACTTCTCAAGGCTGGATAGTGCACTTGGGCACATCAGCTTCAGGAGGTAGTTTGCTGTCTCTGTAAATTGGTGTGAAAGAAAGAAGTCATTATGTTAGAGGACATGGAAGAAGAAATCACTGTGCAAGTTTGTGGGCCCAGCACTGGCCAGGATGCAGCTCACACATCATGTCTCATGCATGCACATTTTTCCCTCTCAGACAGCTGCAGTCAAGAAGCTAAATACAAGAGACAGCAGCTCATGTCTTGTCTCTAGGTAATGTGAAAATTCCCATCCTTTCCATTCTGTTTTCCCTCTTTCTGGTTATTTATACAGTTACCTATATACAGCACATGCAGAACAGCCTATTATTATTGCTGCCAGCTCTAATTACGTGATATCCAGGAAATTCAGGCACAAAGTGTAGCCCTGGTCTGCTACTTGCTGCACAAGTACAGACCAGAAAGGATTCTGCTCACAAATATCAGCACAGATGTTCACTATGAGAATAAGGCAAGTGAAGCAGACAGACAGACAGGGAGAAACACATAAATGATGGGGCAAGAACAAGGGGAGTTTATGTCTTTTCTATGTAGTGCTGACTGGCCATTGAGGTCACAGAATCTTATTTCCCATCAGAAGCTTGGTCACCCAGCTGATCTAACTCAGCTCCCCTCACTGCTCTTAATATTTCACAAGCTCAGCCCCAGCTTTAAATCCCTTTATTACACTCTCACCCCTCCCTACATAGCTTTTCCTTACTGGTGGCCACACACTTGTGGATACACACCAAAGGCAGTGCTGGGTAGAAGGGAATGCCTCCTGCCCTGCACCTGCCACTGTGGCCCTGCTAAAGCAGCCCAGGACATGGGTGTTGTGCAGCCAGGGGTCCAGGTCTGTGGAAAACAATGGTTGTACCAAACAAAGATTAGCACAAGTAAAGCAGATTAGCTACAGACATCTGCTAAGTCAGAAAAATGTCTGTCACAGCTCAGCTGGGTGAGAGGAAGCTACAGGCAGGCCACACCAAGTCTGGACAGAGCAGCTGTGATGAGCCTTGGTGCTGAGGCCTGGCAAACTCAGTACAGAGCTCATAGCCCATTATTAGCAAAGGCTGATAAAGGTTATTAGCTAACAAAGGTTATTAGCAAAGGCCAATAAATGTTACAGGGCTACACAGTTATAGTATGATAGACTGGTATGAAGTTTCCTTCCTTCCTTCCCATCCCACCTCCACCTTTCTTAGTCCAGTCCCTTTCCCCCTAAAGGATATTTTTTGAGAGCAAATTGTTAGAAAATGCTTTGACAAATATTTTGCAGGGAAATCTGTATATGGTTTTTGTTACACTGATATTCTTGCTCTTTCCTACCTCAACCAAAGTGAAAGTATGGGTATAATGGCCACTCGGCAAAGCCTCTACTCAGCAGTAGCTGAAAGATGACCTGGTCACTGCAGCAGTGTGTGCTCTGTGATGTACTGAACACACCTTTGAAAGGAATGACCCTGCAGCACAGTAAATCTGTGCTTTTGTTTTAGAAAAGTAAATAACAGCTATGAATCTCCTTTTCTGGAGCATATTTTACTGAAGCCATAAAATGCTGCAATACAGTCACTTCCCAGCAAACCCAATGTAAATGCCAAATACCCCTTACTGTAGAGCCAGAGCCCTGAGCATGGTTTTGCCAGGCTGCCATAGTGCAAGATTGCCATCTGCAGGGCAGCCTGGCTCCCTGAAGCTGGCAGGCCCCTCATCCCCGTGGATATCCTTCAGAAATATTTCTCGGGCTCTTGCAGTGCATAAGTGTTCAGACGACTGGAGGGATTCCCACTTTTTGCATCTCTACTGTCCCTATAAAAATACTTTTTGTCTCCTACTGCTCTGGAGCTGCAAGTGTCATAGAAACATTGAATCATAGAATGGTTTGGATGGGAAAAGACCTTCAAGACCACCTGGTTCCACCCCTGCTGCCATGGGCAGGGACACCTCCCACTAGCCCTGTCCACCGTGGCCTTGGACACTTCCAGGGATAGGACAGCCACAGCTTCTCTGGGCACCCTGTGCTAGGGCCTGCCCATCCTCTCAGGGAAGAATTTCTTCATAATATCTAATCTAACCCTCCCCTCTGTCTTTTTAAAACCATTGTCCCTCATTCTGTCACTACACTCCATGATAAAGTGTCCATCCCCATCTTTCCTGTAGGTTCCCTTTAAGTACTGAAAGACCACTCTAAGGTGTCCCCTTAGAGAACCATCTCCTCTCTAAGCTGAACAACCCTGGCTTTCTCATCCTGTGTCTTTAGCAGAAGTGCTCCAGCCCTTCAGTTATGTCTCATTCAGAGAATTTTTATACTGCTGGTCACATTCTCATAGCTATTTTCCATTCTGTTAACGATCCATTCAATGCATTTTACATTTCAACAAGTAAACTGTGTGTGCTAGCATCACCAAAACACATCAAATTATGGATTTGGTACAGCGTTCCTTCTCCTGAGGTTTCTATAAGATAATAACCCTGATTTCCTTACATGACTAGTCCCACTATCAAGCAACTACATTGGAAGAGGCTCTATTATAGGAAAAAGAAAAAAACAAAAACCCCAAAATAAAACAACCTAAAACCTAAAAACATCAACAACAAACCAAACAAACAAACCAAAACAAACAAACCAAACAAACAAAACCAACCACATTATATTAGGGAAGGACAATCCTCCTCAACTTTATACCAGCTGAGATCAGAGGCTGTACAAAGGCTGAAGGGTTAACGTTTCATTACCCCTTGATATGAAGATTACAGCCTTTTGCTGCTCTAATTCTGCCCAACTCTTCCTCACAGATATTTGTGATAACATGATGTGAAATAATCTCAGCTGTCCTGAAGCTGTCAGTGCCTAAGAACTTTCACAGAAATGGGCAAGACAAGTTGCAGCTCCTCTGTGTGAACTGATCCATAGGCTGAGCCGTACGTTACCACCAACTTCTCCTTTGTCTGAGCTCCTGCTGTAGTGAAATGGGACACACACTCCTCCAGCAGTGCCACCTCTTCACAGCCTGCTTTTGGCATAGGAAACAGGTTATGTGCAGGAAAGTTGTTGATAACAATGAGGTACCACATTAACCATACTAGAGCTGTAATTGTGGTCCTTGCTTTCCCAGAGTTTCTGATCCAGCTCTCCAGATGGTTCTACAGCTCTGCCACAGCTGCTAGCAGAGGAAGGAACTATATGTTTCTGTGTATTTTGCCTTCGAAATTGCCATTAATACCTAATAAAGTCAGTAGAGGCCACCCCCATGGAGAGCAGAGTTCACAACTGCACACAGCATTTCAAGGATCTGCTTGGACCTCCAGTGCTGGATGTTCTGGTCAACAGATGAGAGCGCTTGGTGGCAAAGCACCAGGTAAAGCAGAGCATGCCACCACACACCTACACAGTACAGAGACACTGCAGGCACCTGCATGGCACACATGAATACCCAGGGTCAACAACAGCTGCTCAGCATCAGTGGAACTGATCTGGTGTGCTTGGGCCACATGCAGAGACACACATACAGTTTATAGCCATAGATTTACATGACACTATTAGCACATCTAGCACTGAAAATGGGCTTTTCATTTTTTAAGGCTTCAGTGACTCCTACTTGAGTGCACAGCCTTGTTTCAGCTGAAAAGGCATGCAAGGGAAGCATTAGGAAAAGACACAGTAAATGCAGAGGAATCTGTAAAATCATGAATGTTTGGAAGATTGTTGTTCAAAAAATAAGATTGAGATAATCAGGAATTATTACGGGCCATTTTTCCCACTCAGTCCTTTCCATTAAATACACTTGCATTAGTACATCCAGCACCACAGACCCACGCTGGAGACAGACCTGAAACACCAAACCTCACAGAGGCTTTCCAGTTCCTCTCCAATGAAGGCAACAAGAAAAAGAACATGACATCAGTGGGTTCGTAAGTTTCTGTTACATTTACTTTTTATTGGTCCCAGCAATGTGAAAAAAAGAAGAGAGGAATGGGGCCAGAAAGAGAAGATGGAAGTGCTGGAATGGAGGACAAAAAATAAAGGAGCAGTAATTGCACTTGAGAGGTGGCAGAAAATGACTATCAATATGGTGTACTGCCTTCACACGGAGGTCAGCACTCCACAAAACCATCAGGGATGATGATGATGATGGCTGGGCTTCGCAAATGAGGATTTGGGAAGGGCTCTCCCCACGTGGTGTGTCCTTCCAGCCTGCGCAGGATTTTTTAGGTGAGGCACAGCACGCGCAGAACTGGCCCCACCATTTAACTCCTGAGCTTCATCTGCCATGGCTGAGCGAGCTTGGACGGTGACAGCAAAGTCCTCAGGACTAGAACCTACTGCACCTGGTACGGTATTCCCAGGAGCTCTCCCATCCAAGTACTAACCCTGCTCAGCTTCCGAGATCTGACGGGATCAGGTGTTGGGGTGGCATTTAACTGCCTTATTAGGGGTACTCATGCAAAAATAACAACACCAAATCCAGGAACATATTACTTAGGAGGAATTATGTATCCCTATATCCATTAAATTGGGGAGAAACCATAGCAGGGACCGGCAATGATTTTAATCTGCACCTCTCAGTATGTGAACTTCCCTGCTTTGTTCTGGATTGCCAATGTGAAGGTGCTGGGCATATGGTTGCTGTGTACTGCCCATGTGTCCACTACATACAGAAAGCCCAGCTTCACATAATCCTGTTCAGAAGCCACCATGGCTCTCCAGCAACAAGCTTTTGTCTCACAGGCTGCTCCTTTTACCATGATGGGTTAATGACTCCCCCACCACCAAAGTGGCCCTGACCCCCAACTTCAGTCTCATAATTTTTACTCCATCTTGTCCCCCCACTTTTTCTATGTGAAGCAGCCAGTTGTAAACTCAGAGTTCCCTGTGGCAGAGGCCTGTGTGGTTACAGTCAGAGTTGGCAGGCTGATGTCTGAGGAGTCTGTGGAGAGGGACAGCGGGAACTGCCTCCTGTGTCACATCACTCATCTCTGAGCACTCAGGTCCTACCATAAAACAGGAGACATTCCTCAAAAGAGGCAACTGAAGTAGACTAAGAGCAGCGCAAGGAAGCTGAGTACAGTTCTTCAAGATAGTGACTGATCACACCAAAGATCAGGCAACTGGACAGGCTACATAAACTGGAAAGCCTAAAGTGCCATAGGGCACTGAGTTGCCAGACCCACTCATTTACTGGCAGACCATGCCAAAGCAGAGGCAAACTCCCTCTGACAGCTATGAAAATGCTTCTCTTCTTTTTCAAAGCCTATTATTTGGAAAGAGATGAGTATCAAATCTCCACAGCCTTATTAAATCATAGAGAACTGAAAATATTTATAAACTGACCTTCCTCATTACAAAGTAAATCTTCTTTATTCTGCACCCCCTCAGTTAAACTGTATGCAAAACCTCACATGTAATTTTAAAAAGTTACAAGTGCTGGAAAACATCCATGTCCTTCCTGTGCTGGGGACCCCAGAGCTGGATCCAAGACTCCAGGTGGGCTCTCACCTGAGGGGGGCAGAGGGGCAGAATCCCCCCTCTCCTCTGCCCACACTGTGCTGCCCAGGCCCTGCAGGACAAGCCCTTGGCCTCAGGGCCCTGTGGCAGCAGGGTGGGCTGCACTGCCACAGTGCTGTAGGTGCTGCAGCTGGTCAGGGCTCCACAGCACAGCACTGTGTTCCACACAGGCTGAAAGCATTTGCAGCCTGCCCAAAAGGCTCCTGGAGCTGCATTTCCTGTATCACACTGAGAGTGTAATTTCCAAATAATGTACTATTTATGCCTTGACATTTTTAAAATCATGATACAACTGACCATAAAGAATAGGAAAACGTCTGGGTTTTAAATGAGAACAGCAGTATCCTATGAGAGAGTGAATACTCAGCTGATGGAAGAATGCAACTGTAATTCACACCCTGGGGCTGCTGGACAAAGCACTTCTCACAAAGCCAGACAATCACTGTGGGAGGTGAGGCCGAACCTGTGCTGTTATTGGAGTTACAGTGGGAGGGAAAACTCGCATGGAGAAGGTCTCATATTGGGGAAACTCAAGAATACACAGGAGTGAGAAAATTCTTCGGGTGGAGCAAGGTTATGGTTAATGAAACACTGGTAATCACGAAAATCCACCATCCTCTCCGTGTGTGACTGACAACACACCGAGTCAACATCTTCACAAACTCAGATGTGATATGCCTTTAACAGTTGTTTCTGTCAGCAAAGTAGATAAAAGAGGAAGTTATGTTCTTTAAATACCTTTAGTGGTGTTTTATTGTATTACACAAAACGACATTTGCTTAAAGATTATCTATATGTATGTGTAGTCTTTAATTAAGTATAATATTTGGAGTTATTCAACAGTATTGCTATGCACGCATAGTGTGACACCTTGTAAAATGTTATAGCACTGAACACAAACATGGAGTTCCACTGTGTGCAAAGACAACAGTGAGCAGCCCTTGTTAGAAGGAACAGTGCCCTGCCCAGTGCAGCAGGTTCAGAACACCCAGTGCCTGTTTGCTCCCCCAGGACAACGAGGCTCGCTGGGAGAGGGGTGCAAAGGAATGGCAGGAGCAAGACAGCTCCTGTGGCTTTGCTCCAGTAGCATTTCCCAAACCAGACTACGATTCTATGATTATGTCACAGAGTAGAAATGACTGCTCTTTAGAGATTTTTTTCCCCACATATACAGAAACATTTCAAGGAAGGCTAAGAGGAGTTAGAGCCATTGTTATAGTTTTCTACAGACCTGGATAATGAAAAGAACATCAAGACACTATTACAAAATGATTACTCCATATATGCAAATAAGAGTAGGACTGAGTTTTTTTGCAACAGTTATGAGAAGTTGCACACTTGAAATACACCTGAACATGTACCTGATTTCTCATTCTGTGCACCCATGGCTCAAGCACTAATAAAACTCAATAAAACCTGGCACTGCTGGTCTTCTGGGCATTTGTAAAGATTCGACAACAGCCAGGAAAATAAAGAAAATAATGACAGTATTGTAAAAGGGCACACCTCCATTCATCACACATTCCCATCAGGGTGTAGCACACAAGACAGTCTCCAGGAGTTCCCATCACAATTACTGTGCTCAGCAATTAGAACAAATGAGAAGTAGAATGATTTCCAGCAACATTTCAGACTGTTAAAATTCAATAAAGGATGATGAAAGAATACATACACGGGATACAATTTAAACAGAATTTGGCCTCTGTGTTTATCATCCCATTAGAGGTGATGCAAACCCACTCTGACTGGCTTGCATGTAAATATAAGGAGCTATTGCACTATGACAAGTTTTCACATTTGCAGTATTCACCAAGACATAGTATGGAAATAAATCAATAAACATTCTCCCCGCTCTGCTGGCAATCTGTTCTGCACTGAATTTCTGAATAGCTGCATAATTGCCATTAATCTGACACAAAATATTCTAGCATAAAAAACACACCTCTGAGACAGTCACAACTTGTTCTCAGAGCATCAGTCAGAGAAAAAAAACCAAAAAGCTCCTGCAAAATTAATTCTTCCCTGGAAATTTCATTGAAGGGAAATCTAGTCAGAATAAATTAAAAAAAAAAAAGGAATCTTAGTTTTGTCTTACACTCCATTTTTTAAAATATATTTTAAAAATCAGTGCAGGATGTTTTATGCAAATAAAACTGATTATGCAGTCCCAGTGCACTCCATAATCCTGCTAAAACTACCTCATTTTCTTTTACTTTAAATGTATATACTTTCAAAGGAATACAGGAAAACTAGACCTGAAGCTAACACTAATATTTGATGACACACTGAGAATATTTTCCAGAGGAAAGCATTTTTGTTGCCCTGGATTACTCAATAGAACAAGTAACACAGGTTTTTAATTAATTGCTATTGAGTTGTTACCTAACAGTTTCCTCAGAGAGATAGTTATACTCTGCTTGTTACCCTGAAATTGTTATGCAAATTTCTCCATTTATAGGACTAAAATGAACACTAGCAGCACTATCAGCTACCAGCAGAATTTGGGAGCATTTCACAGTACAAGAAATTTATTTTAGTATACAAATTATTATTATACATAATACATATAGACAGATAATACATAATATACATGTAAATGATATCTACAATATATGACACAATATAATTAACATTATAATAATACAACTATATTTGTAATGGACTCAACAAACTATAGATACTAATTATCACTATTTATTATACAAATACTGTTCAATCATATGCTTTCTGGATCTTTGCTTGGTTGGGGTTTATATTCAGCAGACCAAGCCCGCAGTGAGCTCACTGATTTCTGGAGATCACTCCCACCATTCTATTTATGTTACCTTTTTCTCAGAAATTACATTTTCCTGTCAATTAGGTATAGAGACATGACAGCAGTTGGGGGGTTTTGGGCTCTGTTTTTTGGTTTTCTCCTCCCTAGGATTCTCTCATCCCTTCCTTTTCCTTTCAGATGGCCCTGTGAAGTTTAGGATGCTTCTCTTTTAGCTACGACCTTACTACTCATTTCTAAACAAGGCTCAGGACAAATGCCATGAGTTATTGCTGTATAATAAATTAAGATATGAGAAATCTAACTACATCAGATTTTAATTCCTTACTTTTGCTTTCTTAGCAATCCATCTCCTTCTTACATCCAATTTCTGGTCTTCTCTTTTTGATATTACAGATCTGGTTTTAATTCTATCAAGGCCTTTAAGATGAAAATCTGTCCAAAATAGAGATTCTTACTTTGTAAATGACAAGGCTCTCTGGGTTATCCAAGGCAAGTCATGCCTAAGCAGATTGATTGTTTCCTGCGCTGAAGTGACTGGCTCTGTGGTAAGGGCTGAGCCTTTGTTAGCTTTGATCTTAGTAAGCTGTTTGACATCGGTCCCATAAAATCCAAGTGGTTAAACTGGCAAGAAATCAAAACAGTCAGTTTCCAAAAATTAGGAAAATGCAAATTTATGGCCAGAATGGAGAGAATAAAGAGCATTTCAGATGCATCAGCTGCATTAATCTAAGGATGGCTCTGTGTCATAATTTGCAGACCTGACATACAATCAGTTACGATTCTGACCTCTTTTGGTAAGAGGCAGCTGCTATATGGGACTCTTACAGAAGCAGAAACTTGAGGTAAGGTCCAGAATATCTGTTTTAAAATGTTGCTATGAGATTTTCCAGGGAGAGGAGGGCAAGGCCCTGATAAAGTGTGGAATTGAAAGGTATTTGCATTGCACCTCTCTGCTTTGTCTCATACTCCTGGCTGATGATGGGCTACACTGGCATCAGTGCATGCAGCACTTCTTTTTACAGTAAATGTGATCAAGAAAAGAAGGTATACAGAGTACTTTATTAAGACTAAAAAGGCTCTCTGACAGTATGTGAAGACTCTGACAGCAGTCTAATAAAATATAGGTTGGCTTTGAAGTAATGTCTGTGGATCAGTCTGCACACTTCTGTGCCAGAATTTCGTTATTTATTACTTCTGACTTTCATAAAATCTTGAAAGACACAGAATTACATGAACAGAGAAGCAGACTTTGCCCTTCAGGTCTCAGTGGAAAGACATTGAGTTGAACATAGACTTCGAAAGGAGTACCGAAAGTAAATTGTGTATTTAAGGATTAAGATATTTTAAGTAGACGGCAAAGCAACTGTGCAGGAGATCTGGCAAAACAGCAGGTTTGCTGCAAGGCTGTTCTCAGTGCAAGTGACAGAAATACCTGGAACTGGTCAGTTGCCTTTGACTTAATCTACTTTATGACTGATAGAAATCAGACACACAAGGCAATGAAACGTTATGATTTCTGCTGTGAGTCACCTGGGTTTTTGAAAGGGTTAAGTTTGTGAGAATGTACATTTTCCAGAAACCACAGCCTTGATTTCAAGGGGCACTAATGAACATTTCAGCTCCTACTTTGTTTCACAAAGATTTATGAAGTTCTCCCATATTAAT
Organism: Sakesphorus luctuosus; assembly: GCA_013396695.1. Taxonomy (NCBI): domain Eukaryota; kingdom Metazoa; phylum Chordata; class Aves; order Passeriformes; family Thamnophilidae; genus Sakesphorus; species Sakesphorus luctuosus. The sequence goes on from VWZD01005964.1 coordinate 360,059, forward strand.
ATTAGAATTCCCACAAGAATACAAATGCAAATTAAAGACTGTCAAATAAGTAGCACATTTTTCACTGACAGTCCAGGTTTCCCCCCCCTTCTTAAGTCTACAGGAAGCTTTGCTGCTTTATATCCTGTTCATTCTTGAGTTTGCCTGTTCCATTATTTATTATAGCCTCTACCACATGGAAGTTAGATTGTCATACTTAGATCCTCCCCCCTCAAAAATGTAAAACACAGCAAAATATCTGGATCCCTGTTGTCTTTTGGTACCAGGAGAATTCAAAAAGTTTACAAGATTTACTATTTCATAACCCACTATGTCCTTCCTCTGATGGCATTAGTCTTGCCAATACCTATACCAGGAGGATAACAGTGCATTTCTCACTGTCATTTCCAATGAAGCTTAAGCCATCCTGACCATGGTCAACAATGCCCCAGGAGAAAGGAGACCTTCCCTTGTCCAACACTGCAGGATCAGAGCTCATTGTTTTTCCTCTTTGAAATATTTCCTCACAAGAACCTCGTCTCTTTCCCCAAATGCCTCAACTGCCTTTAATTCAGGATCACAGTCAGGATAGCCAAAACCCCAGAAATTCCTGAAAGTATCAGTGTATTTGTGACCTTGCTTCAAAGCACAGACTCCCCTACAGCCCACACTACATGACCAGCAGGAGAGCTGGGGTTACTGTCTGGTTCCAGCTGCCTCCTCCGCTGCCGCTCACTCCTCACCCCTCCGCGCCTGCTGCTCACATTTGGAGCAAACACAGCAAACAATTCCTCCTTACCTCCTTTCACAGTGTGACCAGGCTGTGGTTTAGGAACTACAGGTAATTAATGCTGGAGTGAAAGCTCACAACAATGCAGCCAGAGAAGGGCAACACAAATTTCTGTTCTTTCAATGTTCCACAACCAAGTTACCTTCCTGTAGCTTAGTGAGGAGCTACTAAACAGTCTAACATAAAAGATAAAGTATTATGCCTTTTGCCATCAGTTTTCCCACAAAATACACCAAATTTGTGCAAAATATACCAAGTTTTACAACATCTATACCATGACAGCTTATCATTTTACAGTTTTGGTTTTTCATGTTCATATTTTTTGCCAAAAGCATCTGTTCATGGAGGAAAAAACTGCTTTAGGGAAAGAATCAGACCTTTAGATTGTCCTGCCAAATATTTCTGACAAGTCTTAAAGTATTTAAAACAAATCCTTAAAACTTTCAAAGGGAAGAGTTGGGAGAAGAGGGTAATAAGAGAGGATGAGAAGGCTGAGGATGAACAATGCTTTTAGATATAGGGTTTAACTTTTAGGTTGCCCTGTGCGGAGCTAGGAGCAGAACTCGATGATCCTTGTGGGTCACTCCCAACTCAGAATATTCTATGATGTAAAATAACACCTCACCTGGCAGTTCCCAGGACTGCATCCTCCAACAAATACTGTGGGGTTTCATGAATAACAGCTCTGCATTCACCTTACTCGTTCCTTTCATGACTGATCATGTTTAATTTTCTGACAGCTGTTCAGGAAAGGAAACAACTGTTTCTAATTTTATCTGGTCTTGGTATCTTTATCTGGAGTGTCCTGTAGAACCACACAGCAGAGATGACTGTCCAGAATGCTCATGACTGAGAACAACAAGCAGTAGAAGACATCTGGCCCTCACATGAGGCATTTCAGGCAGACGCAGGCACAGCACAGCAGGTTTCCCTGCTAAGGCACTGGAGGCCACCGAGCTTTTCAGGTGAGGTTTTTGAACACCCATTCTGGTATTCACTGAGAAGAGTAGGCACATTTGGATTTAATCACTGCACTGCAGTCACACATTGGCTTAGGCTGATAAAAAATGGCAAGCCATGAGTCAGCAACTAAAAATAAACCATCTGTTAATAAATATCTGAGGTTAGGGAGTCAGTAATTACCTTGCATGTTAAATCACATTCTTGTTAAGTTAGTTCCCAGAGCCAAATGGCTTGATTGCTCCATGCCAGATGACATTGCTGTGCCCAACACCTGTGGCAGCCAGCACTGCCATCCTGTAACACGGGGTGACTGTGCTTCCAAGTGCTGTGCTCCCCAGCAGGAGCCTCAGGGCTCTGCAAGAGGCCAGGGCACTGCTGAGACCAGACCACAGACCCCGAGTGACCAACTCGATTTCAGAATGCCACATTTTGTAGCGGATCTCAGTAAATCCTAGGGATGGGAATGGATTTCCAGGGCATTTCAATTTTGCAGAAACAAACACCAAAACAGGCTTAGCAGGGACATGCTGGGCCACCTGCCCCATGCTCATGCTTTCACACCTGACACACCTGGTGCTGCCTGCACTGAGGGATGAGAACAAAACATAAGTGACAGCATGCAGCTGTCACTCAGGACAGATGGACAGCCAAGCGAGCAGAGACATGGCACATCTGACATACACTGCTTCACTGCCTACCCAGAAACTGCAGGACCCTCTGTGGAGGGTGAAAAGAGATGTTGTTGCTCAGCCTGAAGACATTCCAGACCAGAAGCCTGTATTTTACACAAGTCTGATCTGCCCATCCTGTTGTATTATCCCTGTAATTACCAGCCTCTGGCAGACTATGAATGTTCTAAGCATGAAACGTCCTCCTGCATGTCCTGCTCTCTGCCTCTGAGCACCTTCAGCACTTCCCCTTCTTCTTCCTGTTCCCACTAGACTAAGTCTATTTAAACACCTCTTTTGGCACAGTGGAGACCAGGGCTGGCAAAAACACTGAGGGCACTCCACGTCCTTCTGTTGGATATGCTTGAGGCATCTTCATCATCAGGAGAGGCTGAAGTGGAGAGGGCTTGGTAATGAGAAAAAGCTCTGAAAGTAGTGGTAAGTGGGTGTGAAAAGTGATCTTCCTTGTCTGAAAAACAGCTCTTTGATCACAGAAAGCCCTTTGGAAGGCACTACATATCACTCTGTGTGTGTGTCTGCACTGGAGGACCAGGAGGAGAAGGATCAAGTACCAGGCCAAGCATGACATATCTGGCCTTCCCAGAGCAACAGTGGTGCTCTCTGCAGCTGCAAGCACAAAGATATTGAGAAAACTACCATCAGGATAATCATTGGGGCTGTTGCATTCAGAGACATCCTGCATAACGTGGATGCAAAGCTGTGGCTGCATCGGCTGCTCCATGGGGTAAACCTATGCAGTGTTTGAGATGTGTGTTTGGGACAGTTTGAATGAAGAGCTTATATTTTACAGGAAAAACATGGCAATAATCATAGCCCTAGCAGCAGCAATTATATCAGAAGAAAAACTTCACAAAGTTTCAAGAGTCTGATCAAAATATGAAAGTGGTGGTACTTTGAAGCACAAGGAAACTCAATATGAAGATCCTTTTAATCTTTCTTCCTGTTTCCTTGGGCAAAATAAACACTGTCTAATGGTTTCTAAGCTCATACACTTAAGGTCTCACCTGCATTAGGGAAAAGTCTTACCAAAAAAAAGCATCTCCTTTTGTGAAATGCACCAAAATCAACCAGAGCAGTTGTAAGTTCTCAACTATTGTTTTGTATTTACTACGTACCTAAAGCACTATAAACTTCATTTTGTACAAGGAAACTTTCTTTGCTTTGTTCAAATACCTTGATCAAGAAAGTAAATGGTGTTGGTGAAACAAGTGAGTTTTTTGAAGTAATTGCTTTTTAAGGGTGACAACCTAATTACCATCCACTCTTTAATGCATCTGGAAATTCCCATGTTCAGATGGTAGATAAAATCTTAGACAACGACTGAAGTGTACACTTTAGATTTATCTATCACTGAAAGATTAAAAGCAATCCCTTTTACTTCACCCAGAGCAATTAAATTATATGTAAACTCCACTTTCCCATATTTTTAAAACCAAAAGTGACCTCTCTAATGACTTCTTGGGCAAGAGGGGGGCCTGGGGGCATGGGGGGGTGGGGCAAAAATGTAGAGGAAGACAAATCAGCTGAAAGCAGTGCAGAGGCTTGAACCAGGTGGCAGGAATCTGCACAATTAGTTGGTAGCATTCACTAAGCCAGACAGAGTGTAAGAGGGAAGCCACCTGGGGGCCCTAATGGATATTGCCTAAAACAGTGCCATTTAGGGATTTATTAAACAACCCTTAAAGGACAAAAGGCAAAACTTGGCTTCACTGTGAAGCCAAAACATGAGCACCATTCACTTTTAAAGGATCAGTAGGGTTGATAGAGTCAAGCTTTAGCACCCAGGAATAAAACCTTCATCTATTTGCCTTGTTTGATTTTTGTCTGCCTTACTTAATTAAAATCTGCCCTGTTTGAGCAGATAGGCTGGACAAGGTGTCTTCCGGAAGTCCCTCCTAATCCCAACCATTCTGTGATTCATCAATGCCAAGCAGAAGACAGTTTACAGGCAGTATTTTTGCCTGTATGTCTGAGCATAATCTGTTTTGTTTTATTTGGGGGGAGAAGAAAATAATCTGTTGTTCATTTTTACTTGATTGATGAATCCTTGTAATTTCAAAATCTTTTTATGGAGTTCTGTTCAGATAATCTTGCAATAAATGGAGGGTGAGGAATAACACTGAAATCTAAGCATCTGTTCTTATATTCCTCTTCATTTAAGTAAAGAAAGGGATGAAAGCTTAAATTAATATCACACCATAGCAGAGAATATTTTCTTTTGGAAGGGAGTGACAACAATCATCTGGTCCAACCGCCTGATCACTTCAGGGCTGACTAGTAGTTTAAGCAGGTTGTTAAGCACATTGTCCAAATGACTCTTCAATATAAACAGGCCTGGGGCATCGAGCACCTCTGTGGGAAGCTATTACAGAGACTGACCACCCTCCCAGGAAAGAAATGCTTCCTAAAGTCCTGTCTAAACCTCCCCTGCTGGAACTCTGAACCATTCACAGGAGTCCTGTCTCTGGATCCCAGAGAGAAGAGGTCAACACCTCCCTCTCCATGTCCCACTCTCAGGAAGCTGCAGAGGGAGAGGAGGTTATCCCTCAACCTCTTTCTCTCCAAACCAGACAAACCCAGAGTCTTCAGTTGTTCCTCAGAGGACATTTCTTCCAGCCCCTCACCAGATTTCTTGCCCTACTCTGGATGCCTTCAAGTACCTTGACATCATTCTTATGTGCTGGGGGCCAGAATTTCACACAACACTCAAGGTGAGGTCACAATGTTGGTAAATGCAGTGGGATGATCACCTCTGATGTTTCCTGGCTTATAGGCCAAGTGAGAAGTAAAGTCCATCCCATGAAGTTGCTTGCAGACACAGAACTTAGAGCTGCACAAGTTTTCATTTTCTGGCTGAGGTTTCTGAGGCAGAACAACAATGCTTCCAGGCCCCAGGCAGCCTCCTGGGAGCAACCTGCCCTTCACCTTGGGACTGATGAACCACAATAGCCCATGTCTGAGCTCCTGAAAATGTTTTTTTTTTTGTACGAAGAATTTCCCCTTGGTGCCAAAATAAATTCTCTTTTCATTTTTATAGAAAGCTAATTTAGGACAAGCCAATAAAATAGAAAGATAGATGTGAAAATCACTACAACATTCAGATTTTAATAAATAAATGGTCAATTGATTTGCTGCCTCTGAAATTGGTTCTGAAATCCCACAGTTTCCATTTTAAGACTCTATCATTTAAAGCATGCATTTTTATACAATCCTTCCAAAGCTGCATATGACAGCTTAGAAGAGAAATAATCTGATACTGAAGCAGTGCCAAAAGAGAGTATTAATGAGTGTGGTGGGTACTGTGATTGGTGTAGATGCCTAAGGTGGAAAAGAAAGAATTTGTCAAAGCAGATGGTGTTGCTTTCTCAACCCGTTTTACTGCACAATGCAGTAAATCACACAGGGAGTGTGATTGTGTGGCATGTGCAGACCTTTTCTGCTCTAGCTTTTAACTTCCTTCCAAATCAAGGCTTCTTGTAGAACTACAGCCTTGATCTGACTCACAAGTTGTTAAACGAGGTTGTTTAAAAATAAAAAATCCCCAAGCATATATTAAAACATTGTGCTGTATACACCTGAATTTGAATTTTTCTTCTCCAAAAGGAAGTTGAGGAAACAAATAAATAATGACCAAGTCAGCATCTATGGCCTGGACAGAGCCAAAGATAGAACCTGAAGGTTGAGTTAAATTATCCATGGCACACAAAGGGTGTGACCCAGCTCTGGCAAATGAGCTCTGCTGCAGAACAGTGTGCAGATACACCAGCAGTTCCTCATCTGGCACTGCTGTACTGGTGCATCTTTTCATGTCTGCACCAGCTACCACAGAATACACACTCTCTTCTGCCATGCAGGTTCCAGAAGGGTAACAGGGATTTCCAGAGCTTTCCATGCCAGGCTAAGGGACACACTGCCACTTTCCCATTTGCGGGTTCAACCCATAGCTCACACACTCTCTCCTTCCACATAACCTCACAGCTGGCACAGGCAAGGGCTCTCCTACATCATTCCCTGAAATCCCACTGAAATGCCATTAGAATGCTGGTTTAACACTGGAAACACTACTAGCAAGGTTTCATCTTTTTTCTTGTCTCTTTAATGCCATCGGTGCTCTCTGAGGTTTCGGGCCCCACAGGTGCCCTTCCCATCATGTGCAGAATGGCTTTCTGCACTTCTGCGACCGAGGCAGAACGAGCACTTGGCACACACACACAGAATACAGGCATAGCTTCTAAGTACTTAATATAAAGTGATGCTCAGCTTTTGTTACTAATGGCACCCTTTGTGGTAGTGGCCAGTGAGACCTTAAATCAAAGACCCATCAGCCTAGTTCTACACACTTCAGTCTAGAGCAGTCAGTGTTTTCCCATGAGCCACCAAAGGGGCCAATACAAACAGTACCACACTCATTAGCGAATCTGAGTGTCAGCATAGCAGCTTTCTGTTGCTTTTTCTTTATAATGACTACTGAGAAAATTCTGCCTGAAGAAAACAACACTAATTCAAATACACAAAGCTTTTCTGCAGACCAATTTTGAAGCCACAAACATTACAGCAACATGCTGTCCTTTTTCACATTTCAACTTTTAACTTGTTGAGAAACTACAGTTTTTCTGTTTTGATTTTCTATTGAAATAAATTTCATTGAGTTCCTGTGGGATCCAAACCTGAAATATTGTCCATAGCTTTACTTATTTGTAATTTTTTTGGGGGGGGAGGGGGGAGGCATTGGATTTCAACCTTTGTAGAATGTTTTGTTTGCATAGTGGTTCTGATTTCTGGGATTAAGGAACATTCATCTATTTTTACTTTCCAGAAGATTCACATGGATTTACTTGTGTTATTGGCTATTTTGCTTCTGTGTACTACACGCTCAAAAGAGAAACCCAACCACAGTATGGAATTGTTGCCAAGGATGGCAGTCCTTACAGGCCTGAGACAGACAGACAAGTACAGCATGGGTCAAGGAGAGATGGAGCCACAAAGTGCATCCTTCCCTTTCCAGAACACTGCTGAACACATTATGGGTATCTGCTTGGAACACAGATCTCTGTCCCCTCACTGTGACCAGGCCCTTGCCAGCTGGGTGTAAATGCAGTGCTGTGCAAGGGAGCTCTTAGATAGAGCTGCAGCACAGGTCATGCAGGAGGAGCTCAGATGAGGACAGGACTGCAAAAACCCCCTCCCTGGACAGGGGAGCTGATGGCCCAGAGGGGCTGTGGTATATCCAGCCATGGAAATTTTACAGTCAAAACTGGTCCAAGCCTTGAGATACTCAACATAATGGTCCTGTTTTGAGCAGCAGTTTGAATCAGAAACTTCCAAATATCCTTTCCAGCCTCAGTTATTTTGTGATGCTATGATTTCATCTGACTCCTGTTAGATGAAAAGGATTATGGTGGAGAACTTGAATGTAGGATAGGAGTGGAATCTGATAAGCACATCTGGCCCTGGGAGTGCTGGTTACCCATCATTGTCAAGGGAATGCACCAGCCCTGGCCACATGGGTCAGTGTTTTTGCCCATCAGGATGCAGGAGCACTACTGAGCAAGCATGGAATCATATCTCACATAACATGTATCACAGCATACATTACATTGCCCTGCTCCTCCCACAGCTCATCTGAGTGCTAAAGTCCTTAACGAGAGGCTGAACTAAGCTATAACCATTCAGCTGTAGAGAATTTAGACTCCCTATTGTATTCCCCCATTTTAGACCAGGAGGCAGCTGTCACTTCAAATAATTGTTAATATTACTGTCTTAAACAGCAAATTGCCTTTCAGCTTTGTGCCTCTGTGAGAAAACAATCACCTGTATGGCCACAAGTTAAGTTACCTACATGACATACCTGATGACAACAGTAACCGTGTCTGCAGGATTCTGCTGTACCACTGCAACAGCAAGCACTGACCTTGTTTACCTTGTGAGATATCAAATAGCACAGTCCACTTTTGCTTCTCAGGAAAAATACATAAATAAGCTATTCCCTTCTAACTTCAAAGTGATTGATTACCCTACCAAAATGTAAGCACTTAGTATCTGTCCCAGATTTTGTTTCAGGGAGGTGATAGATCATAATGGGTTTTTTTTAAATGCTGTGTGTTTTGAGATAGTAAATGGGATTTAGGACTCATAAGCCTTGCCTGTGTCTCAACAGCTGGACATACATTGAAAGATAGGAAATTCATGAAAACTGTATGAAAATTTCACGAAGCAAAATCCAATTTACACAGTGTAATAGTAAGCAGCTGATACAAAGATTGCCTTAGAAGTAACCCATGGGTTACAAATGTACTTTTGGTCTATACTGGGTTTCTATCAGAATTTAAAAAACAAGCAGAAAATCTAAATTAATGCTGCTAACATTGGCTTAGAATGCACTATGTAAAAATCACAATAGAATTTTAAAATTAATGGGCAAAATCTATTCCTGGTAATGTTCTCTTTAATTAAAACTGATCCTTTAGGTTGCAGTTGGATCTAGCCATCAAAACCTGGTTAGCCATGGTAGACGTGACCTGCACATTATTAGGCTGTGCAGGGTGCTCAGAGAGACATGGTGCAGTCCCACAGCTCCCTCAGCCCCTAGTTCATAGTTGAATTTGTGAAAAAAGCGAGACTGGTAACAGTGCCCATAAAAACTTTGTAGTTTTGCTCTCCAAAGAACAAGCACCCTCCTCAAGGATGAGCAGACCAGGTGGGAGCTGTGCCATGAAGGGAAGGCATCGACCTGCTCAAACTATGGATCTCTGATTACTTGATGGACTCAAATAATTCTCATTAGAAATTTACAAACCCAGTCAGGAAAGGTCTAGAAATGTTTGGTTCTCTGCTAATAAAGTCTTACCATCTTTTCTAGCTCGAGTGAAAACTAGTCCTACTATAAAGGTAAAAGGACATTTTGGGGGGATTTTTTTTGAAACAAACTAGATTAATTTTTAAGTGTTTCCTTCAAAATATAAGCTCTTAGGAAACTTAATCAGAAAACAAGACATTTCAGCTGCAAAATAGAATTATGCAATGCTGAGACACACATCTATTTCTTTAACTTAATTTCTTCAATTTAATTTAATTATGGTCCTCTTGGGAATGAGAATTGGGAATTTACTTGGTGGTTAAGTAATCCTATCAGGGAGCTGAGGTTGTCAAAAACTGTTTTTGTTTGGCCAGTTGGTCACAGTGGGATCACACTTGCTCTTGCATTTAAATGGTGCTTCTTTCAGTCCATGTAATCGGAATGAAAAATTTCATAGTTGTGTATCATGAAACTTGGTTCTAACAATGCCAAGGTCATGGGTTCAATCCCCTGTGCAGGCCATTGACTTAAGAGTTGGACTCGATGGTTCTTGTGGGTCCCTTCCAACTCAGAATAGTCTGTGATTCTGATTCTGTGACCTCAAGCTTGGGGGTTACTTTACTGAATTGTTTAGGTAGTAGTTTCGAATGTAGGCATTTCACTAGTACAGAGAAACAATGCATCCTTATCAAGAACAACATAAATGCATTTGTAACAGTTTGTCTCAATGTTTCATCACATCTATCTCTGGCAGGGGCTTAAATTAAGCCTTTACAGGAATTTAGAAAGCATGGGAATATATGTGCCTTTGCTAAGTACTTTCCCAGCTTCCAGAAATTTTTAGTGCAGCGACTTCCTGATACAGGTTTGGGTTAAATAACTCAGTGTAAAATTAAATCACCTAGACTGATAAAGTTGGTTCCTGTTACAACAGCCCTAACATATAACATCTCCATCCAAAGACACCTCACTGTGACCCCTGTTACCACCCAGAGATGTGCAGGCAAACGATGCAGACATTGAAGACTCAACATCCACCGCACAAGGCTCTGTTGTGTTCTGCACCCAACAGCTGTCGGTTCCTGCCCTACCAGCACAGAATTATAACTAGCCCAGTTCATGCCATGTTTCTTTGGGCTCTGGTCTTTGGTAGCCAGGACAGCATACAATTGTATTGCTCAGACTCATGTCTATGCTTTCTTTTGACATTTTTACACTCTTGTGGTTTTGGAGCACTGCTCTGTTCCTGTGCATCTCTGGCAGCTGCTCTGAGACTCAGAAAAGAACTGGAACAACTGAATGAGACGGGAAGATTCAGAGGCATGGAGGGTCACCCCAATCTGCTGTTAGCTTGAGAACTTCCTTTTATGTGAGCTGAACCCTGTCTGCAGGGCTGGATTTGCCCAGAAGAAGAAAACAGCTTGAAGATACAAATCACTGACTGCTGGTACACAAATAGTTTTTGTGTGAACAATGAAGATAATAAAGCACCTGAAAACCAGAACAGATGAATGTTACAAACCTATGGGAGGCACTGAAACCTCAGGTTTTCAGCTGAAAAGTTTTATGCTAAATTTTAGCAAGCAAGTGACTAGAAGGGGGAAAAATACATGAAGCAAAACCCTCTATCTCTTGGAGAGCAGATGGTGGCTTGGGCAACAGCTTCCTTCAGTTCTTACATCTAATTGAATTCTGGTCTGCCTAGCACTACTCAGCTCTCATTTGTACTCAGACTAATGTTTCTCTCCTCTCTTCACTACACAGCTGCAGTTAGGCACTGTCAGTCTGTACCAACCACTAGAGTTATTTCAGCACTCATTGGAACACAGCAAGTGGTGACCAGCTGCTCTGGGGATGGAGGATTCCTCCTGCTGTTGTCTCCTCTCTGTGTCTCCTCCCAAGGGGACTTAGAGCCTGTCCAGGATCTCCAGGGCACAGCTTGCTGAGTGTGTCCTGCACCTATCACAATTGCAGTGGTTTGTCCTTTCTAAGGAACAGGAGAGATGTTATTCTTAATAAGCATTGATTTAAAATAAAATATTTTGGTTATGCAGTAACACAGGGAATCAAATTGCAGTAGATTTCCAGCCTCATTCAGGTAAATTTAGAAGAACTGAAAAGTATTAAAGACTTGAAGGCTTTCATTTAATTTCTTTTCCATTTAATCTTCAGTTGCATTTTGGCTCCTAACATGGAACCAAGACATAGACATGGAGAGCTGATATTCATCCCAAGTCACATATTAGTTTCTCCACAGCCTTAAACAATCCTCAGAACCTGTGATGGTGTGCTGCTACTCCCAGCCCAACAGAATCAAATGTTCACTTCTCACTTATGCTTGTTCTTTCTCCATTTTACCATGTATCTCCAGTTATCTCAACATTATTTTACAAAGATTTTTTAACTAACTCCACCACTAATCCTAGTTGTTGTGCTGATTTGGGAAAAAAAGAAAAAGAAGAAAAAACAAACATATAGATAAAAGAAACAATTTTTGAACATACAAGCCTGTAAAATAACAGTTTGAAAATACAATATCATGATAGCTGGTTAGGATGCTTCTCGTTAAGTGAACCACTTTTCCTGTAGTGGCTTGAAGAGTGTATCACAAAGTTACTGATAATGTCATTAACGATCTATTAAAAAAATACGCCTGTATGCAAATAGAATTACACCATTCCACATCAGGATAAGGATTTAAAGACAGACAAAAACTCTTTCAATAATTTAATTCTTTCCCACCCTTATGACAAGAGTCTTCAGCATTTTATGAACAAGTTAAATGGACTAACTGACTGATTTTAATCAGTACTTTGATTATCCTTTTTAGAAAAGATAATGGTGCATTGTACTCACAGCTGCAGGAACAGGCAACTGCAAACACTCATCCCTCCAGGGAAGCACTGGGAACAATGCACAGCCTCATGGCGCTGAGAGGCCCCTGCTCAAGGGTGCAGATGGAGGCTGGACCTGTCCCAGACTGCAGGAGGCACCTGAAAAAAAAATTTCCTGTGGTAATGAGAGTGTCTTTCCAACTCATTGGTAAAACACAGCACCTTGTTGTCCAGTCATGCAGGCAGCTACAGCTTCCATTTGTTCTGTGCAGCCAGCACACAGTATCTGTAGTGACAGGACCTACTGCATCCCGCTGCACCTTTGCAGGTGTTCAGGCCTCCCTGCAGCACTTGTGGGCTGTGGAAAGCACCTTCCTCCTCTTTGGTCTATCCCTATGCCCGTTCAAGAGTGACAGCACGAGTGCTGCTGCTGTGGGACTCTGGGCAGTGTCACTGCACAGTCCCCAGGCTCCCCAGGGGCTGGTGACACTTGGGGAGGGACAGTCCCCCCTTACTCAGCAGGTGCTCCCTCCCTTAGCCAGCACCACAACTGGGCAAACCAGCTTCCTCTGGGCTGCCCTGTGCAGATCAGCCCATGGGGGGCTGTACAGAAGGTAATGAGCAATCAGACAATGCCTGTGAAAAGTCCCCCATGGCTGTATTCCATCAGACAACATCCCTCTCATTCCCGCCACGCTGTCTCTTACAAACCAGCTCCTTTGCTAAGGGCCAGACTAACACCATGCAAACACTCTTGACTCCTGGGACAAATATGGTAGCTGTGTGGTTTAAACCACGTTTTGCTCTATAAGGCACATCACAACAATAATATAAATAATGTCCAGGTTTTAAAAACTGTTTAAACTTGATCAAGCATAACAGAGTATATGAATCATGTTCATGATAACATCTATCGGTAAACTTAGGCAAGCTTTTCTTGGCCTAATGAAGTAAGCCTGAAGGAAGTAAAACAAGAGGCATTGTAGATGGCCCTAGGTTTATCATCAATAAAGTAAAACTGATGAGGCCTTTCATACCTTGAAATAGGATTTTTCAAACATTTTCCACTGACTTTAGCAGGTCCTTCTTTCGTCTTTTCCTTCTTTCATTCATTGCTCCATCCTAAAACTTCTCCTAAAGCTTTTTTTTATCCATGGGGAAAAAGAAAACAAAATCCAGTTTTGTGGAGTGTTTGTTCATTTGTTTTCAAAAAGAGGGATGGGAGCTTTGTTTGATTTTTCTTTAAATTAGCCTGGAATAACTTCAACATGGGCCTTTCCAGTAAGAATAAACTTGGTCAGATCCTACCTATGTGCTTTTCTTGGCTCTTCCTGACTATTGCTATGAATAGGTTTATTGCATTTTTTGGCCAATGTTCCAGAAAAGTTACCTTATCCACTCAGTATTCAAACACAAATGTCATCACTAGCCTTTAAGCAGTGTGCTTTCTATTGTTCTATTTATATATTTCCTGTGCTGCACTCAAAAACAAAATAAAAAGGAGCACATTAATGATTGAAATAAACCATCAACAAGAATACTAAATAAGAACCAAACTCATCACACAGAGACTAAAATTTGTTCTTACAAATCATTTGTATAACATCTAAATAGATATAAAATACACTTGTTAACAGCCAGAAAACAGACAACAATATTTAGTTAATCAACTATTTGTTCACTGTACAACATGTACAGCACATTTGCTTCCAGGAAAATCCTTAAATGGGAATGACATACTTTGGAAGCACCAGTAACACCTTCTGCAGTTATAACCAGTGAGGAAATTTTCGTTAGAAATAACAGCCTGCACTTGTCAGATCACATATCTATCATCAGCCAAACAAACCGAAACAAAATACACAGCAGTGTAAGCCCTGAAAAAGACTTAATTTCCACATTGATTGGTGATTCTATTTCCCATAAATCTAAGTGGTTTGCCTGGGCTCCCAGGCTCTGGTAAATGTATCTTTCCATCATCCCATAGAGAAGTTGAGTTTAAAGTTAAGGACTGACTACATGAAAGACAAGCCAATTATTACACATGAAACCACCTCTCCTGGCCGGGGAGGGGAGCAAAGCAACACGGCTCCTCTATTTAATGCCATGGGGTGCTTTCTGTTACATTACAACTGCATTTGATGGGCGTTAGCATTTAAAGTGACTAGGAGTGCAAACATGACTCAGATGAAGCCCGAAGGACTGACATTGATAAAGGCCGGTCACGTGTGCTGCACATGCAAAACCAGCAGCAGGGCACTATGTTCCCTAGGATTACCTCTAAACTGGCATTTGTGTTTCTGGAACAGAGACCAAAACACACTGAGCATCTATGACATCCTCCTTACATAAAGCAGGGACAGCCTTCAGAAATCCATTTTATCCTGTACTTTCCTGTCCACAAGATGTAGAAACTCCATCAGTTCCTGTCCTGTGAGAAAGAGACTGGCTCACGTTCCAAACAATTGTGCACTTTCTGATAAAAGGTTCACAGTGGCAAAGTTGTCTGCACATGTTTTAGCCATGATGCTGCTCCCCTTTTTATTCCTGGAATAATTGTGAAATGATTCCTTTTATAAACCATATAAATTTGAGAATTTAAACTGGAGAGGAAATGATGCCAAAAAACTGCAGGGAGAGATCACAGAATCATCATGGATACTGGAGTGGTTTGGGTTGGAAGGGAAGTTAAGGATCATCCGGTGCCACCCTTTGCGGAGCGGGCACAGAGGGGGCGGAGCGGGCACGGGCGGGGCGGAGCGGGCACGGACGGGGCGGAGCGGGCACGGACGGGGCGGAGCGGAGCGGGCACGGACGGGGCGGAGCGGGCACGGGCGGGGCGGAGCGGGCACGGACG
>VWZD01005965.1:21709-33238 GCA_013396695.1 Sakesphorus luctuosus
CCCCCAGCCCTCCTCACCCGCCGTGTGCCCGCTCGGTGCTGGCCCAGTGCCTCGGCCAGGTGGCAGAAGGGCCTGGCCCTCGTGCCCTTGCCCACGTAGAACACGGCGCTGATGAAGGTGCGGAAGCGCCGGGCAGGGCTCAGGCGGGGGGAGCGCAGTGGCAGGTCCTGGGTGGTCCTGGAGGTGCAAACCCACATGCTTGGTGCCTCCCAGGGGCGCCCTGCTGGCACAGGGGATGGCAGGGGGACAGCGATGGGGCCCTACCTGGGGTCAAGGAGGAGGTAGTTGAAGCTGGACTTGACCAGCCCTTCCCGCCAGTGGTGGCTCGGGTCAGGACGCTCAAACTGCTGGGCCAATGCCAGCTCATCCTGGGCACAGTCGGGGATGTGGCCGGTCTTCAGTGCAGCCACCAGCTCTGGGCTGTGCCCTGGAGTGGCTGTGCCAGCATTGGGAACCGCCATGAGCCTCATCACCATGGCCTCAGTGCAGCCCCCATGCCCATCACCACAGCCCATCGTGCTCACCACAACCCCAAGCCCTCCAGTGCAGCCCCCCATGCCCCTCACCATGGTGGCCACAAGCCCCCCGTGCCCACCACCACAGCCCTCAACTCCCCTGTGCCCATCACCATTGCCCCCAGCCCCCCCAGTTGCAGTCCCCACACCCTTCACCAGGGCCCCAAAAATCCCCCTGTGCCCACCCCGGGGGCTGCTGGGGCAGCTCCCTCTGCCCCTCCCCAGCACCACAGGGAGCTGCCAGTCCAGCAGGAATCCCGAGATGGGATCCCCAAGATGGGATGCCCAGGACTCACCCTCTGGCTCCCCGCTGGGTGCCCTGTCCAGCTGCTGCAGCCGCCGCAGGTAGAGCTGCCGGGTGAGTTTGGTGACAGGCCCCGGGTTGTCCCCGCGCTCCCGCAGCCGCCGCCGCAGACTTTGGTCCGAGAGGGGCCACGGTGACACCGAGGACACTCTGCCATCCCGGTCTGTGGCATCCTCAGGGCTGGTGGTGGCCTCTCCCCCAGGGCTGTGACACTCAGAGGGTGCCTGTCCCCACTCCTCGTCCTCTTCATGCCGCCCGGAGCAAGGGGTGCCACAGCCGGTGGGTGACAGTGGCAACGATGGGGTCCCCTGGTGCCTCCTGGCACTGGTGGGTTCTTGTGAGGCCAGAATGTGCGTGGAGCCCCCACGGGGCCACTGGAACTGGGGTGTTCCCAGGGGCGAGTGGCACTGCCCCCCAGAGTCATCCTCCAGCACCCCAGGATAGGGGGAGCCCTGAGGGCCTGATGGGGGACTTTGGGGGTGCCCAGGGCACAGCGGGACTGTGGGGCTGGAGCTGGGAGAGTTCTGGGGGTGCCCCTGGTCCCCAGGAACCAGGAGGACTGTGGGACTGGAGCTGGGACAGCTGCCAGGCCCCACCGAGGGTGAACTGGGGGCTCTGGGGAGGATCTGGGTGTCATCCAAAGAGCCTGTTCCCTCTCCGTCCTCCTTGGGCACATCCTTGTCCCGTGGGGTGACGCAGTGCCCTGAGGGGGTGGCAGGGTCCCTGGGGACACCCCGGGGGGATCTGATCCTGAGGGATCTCCTGGGCATCGGCAGCGACCCGGGAAAGAGGGAGGAAGAAGAGGAGGAGGAGGAGGAGCTGAGCCGCTCTGCAGCCGCCCGGAGGCGGCTCCTGGTCCTGGGGGTGATGTGGCGGTGCCCGGGGGGCTCCTGGCCCCGGGGGGTGACATCCCCAGTGGTGACACTGTCCAGGCTGTGAGCGGACCGTGGGGTGCAGGGCGGGGACCCCCCGAGGCTGCACCCCTGGAGCTGGGCAAGCAACTCCTCGGCATCATCCACCCCTGGGCCACCCTCACAGCGAGGGGCTGGCCCAGAGCCCCCTCCCAAATCCTCACCCTGTACCCGCACTGCACTGGGGGGGCTGGCAGGGGGAAGCTCCTGGGGGGCAGCTCTGCTTGGGGAGGGGGCTGCACCCCATCCCAGCCCCCTGACTGCCTTGGGTGGGGGGCAGCAGTGGGGCTGAGCCCCCTGGCACCCGCTGGCATCGCTGGGCTCCAGGGTCTCCACAGCACTGAAGAAGCACTCACTGTCACTGTCACTGTCACTGTCACTGCTGCTGTCCCCAGAGCTGCTGGGGTCCAGCCCCCTGAGTCCCCCCTCGGGCACTGTCACCCCCATTTTGGGGGCAGCACTGCCCACCCCTCCCCAGGGGGCACTGGGAGGGTGCTGAGCCGCAGCACCCAGGATGTCACTGTCACCAGGGCTCTGAGACACCTTGGAGCAACTGCTCAGGCCACGGCAGGGCTGGCACCCTCTGTGCCCACCCACCATCCTCCTGCAGTGCTGGGGCTCCCTCAGGGACCCCCGAGGACCAAACTGGGGGGAGAGGACAGGGATGTCCCCAACACTGGGCTTGGGGGGTGCCCAAGGGAGACCTCCTGTCCTTCCCCCCCCAGTCTGGCATGGGGGTCCCTCCTGGAGCTCATCCCTGTCCAAGAGCAGCGTGCTGGAGGCGAGGGGCTGTGGGGGGAGAGCAGAGGCCCTGGAGACCCCCTGGGGCTGTGGGGGGAGAGCAGAGGCCCTGGAGACCCCCTGGGGCTGTGGGGGGAGAGCAGAGGCCCTGGAGACCCCCTGGGGCTGTGGGGGGAGAGCAGAGGCCCTGGAGACCCCCTGGGGCTGTGGGGGGACAGCAGAGCCCCTGGAGACCCCCTGGGGCTGTGGGGGGACAGCAGAGCCCCTGGAGACCCCCTGGGGCTGTGGGGGGAAGGATGGGGGCTCTGGGGGGCAGCCCCACTGCAGTGGGGGGACACAGCGACCCCCCAGCTCCTGCTCCTCCAGGAGGGACCTGCGGGTGCTGCTGAGGGGTCCAGCCTTGGAATTGTCCTCAGGAAACCCAGAGGAGATGCTGCCATCGGTGTCATCCTCGGTGAGGAAGGACAGAGCCCTCCTGGGCCACCCCAGGTCTGGTGGAAGAGATGGGGGTCAGCACCCAGCTCAAACCAGGGGGCTGGGTGGGACCCCCAACACCGACCCCCAGCCAAGGGCACCTCACCCTCCACAAGGGGCCAGCCCTTCTCCAGCACCAGATCCACGGTTTGCTTCCCATCCTGCGGAGAGGGGACATCGCTGCCACCACTGCCAGGGCCACCAGGGGGTGGCACAGCCCTGCCACCCACCCCAGCGCCACTGAGGGTCCCGGGGGGTGCTGTCCCTGCTCACCTCGTGCCAGGGCTGTCCCCGTTCCCGCAGCAGGAGCCCGAGGCACCGGTGGCACCCCCGGGCCGCGGCCACGTGCAGAGGGGTCAAATCCTGGGAACACCTGGAGGTGGGATCGGGAGCGGGGGGTCACCCCCAGTCTGGGCTGCAGGTCACGGTCACCCCTCGGGGGTGACAAGTGCCACCCCCCTGCAGTGGCTGTGCCCGTGTCCCGGTATCCGCCCCGGTATCTCCGTATTCCAGTCCCGGAATCCCGGTCACGGTGCTCGTGTTCCCGCAGTATCCCGATCCCGGTACCACCCCCAGTATCCCGATCCCAGTATCCCCCCCTCGGGTATCCCGATCCCGGTGCCCCGGTTATGCCCCCCAGTATTCCGGTGAATCCTCCCGTTTCCCGAATCCCAGTTCCCGATTCCCGTGTTTCTCCCGGTTTTCCCGTTTCCCAGTTCCTGATTCCCGTTTCTTGGTTTTCCCTTCTCCCGGTTCCCGTTTCCTGTTTTGCCCTTTTCCCGTTCCCCGGTTTTACCTTTTCCCGGTTCTCGTGTTTCCAGGTTCCCGTGTTTCCCGCGGTTTTCCCTTTTCCCGACTCCCGTTTTTCCCTCGCTGTTCCCGGCCTGTTCCTGTTCCCGGCCTGTTCCCGGCCTTACGTTCCGCTCATCCCGTCCCGCCCATTCAAACCCCCCNCCTCGCTGTTCCCGGTTTTCCCGGTTCTCGGGTTTCCCTCGGTTTCCCCGGTTCCCGGTTTTCCCGATTGCCATGTTTCCCTCGCTGTTCCCGGCCTGTTCCTGTTCCCGGCCTGTTCCCGGCCTTACGTTCCGCTCATCCCGTCCCGCCCATTCAAACCCCCCGCGCCGCCGCTCATTGGCTGGTGAGGAGCCAATAGGAGCAGGTCAAGGGAAGTCGCAGGGGCGGAGCCACCGCATCCTATGCCCCGCCCCCGGACACTCAGCGCCCCCTAGCGGCCAGCGCCGGTATCGCCCAGTAACACAAACCAGTGCTCCCAGTAACACACCAGTGCTCTCAGTGACTGCACCAGTGACCTCACCAGTGCTCCCAGTAACACACCAGTGCTCCCAGTGACTGCACCAGTGACCTCACCAGTGCTCCCAGTAACACACCAGTGCTCCCACTGACTGCATCTGTCCTCCCAGTGATGCACCAGTGCTCCCAGTGACTGCACCAGTGACTGCACCACTAACGCACCAGTGCTCCCAGTGACTACATCAGTGCTCCCAGTAACACACCAGTGCTCCCACTGACTGCATCTGTCCTTCCAGTGACGCACCAGTGCTCCCAGTGACTGCACTAGTGCTCCCAGTAATGCACCAGTGCTCCCAGTGACTGCACCAGAGCTTCCAGTGCCTCCCAGCAGCCTCCCCCAGCACCTCCCTGTCCCTGTTAGTGGCAAGCCCCCCAGGACCCCCAGCCACGCTCGGGGCCCCCCTGGCAGCCCCGCTGGCACAGGACTCTCATTCCCATGGCCAGGAGGGTGACACAGTGGGGTGACCCCACAGCCCCAGTGCCCACCCCCAGCACAGACCCCACAGCACCACCACGATACCAGTCAGGGACACTCCTCTCTTTTGTCCCAGTTGCAGGGACTGGGACCAGTTTATCAGTGTGTGGGCAGAACCCAAACTGTGCCCCCCACCCCCTCTGTGTCAGTGCTGATGGAGTGGCAATGACGGCTCCTTGGCACTGCCCAGGGCACACCTGAGCCCTCAGGGCACAGCTGGGTGTGAAAGGACCTGTGAGTGTTCCTTTGTCCTCACACCAGTGTGGGGATGGAGACTGGAAATGGTTTTGATCTGGACAAACATGAAAAGCAGGAGATGGGAAAGAACTGTGGGAAAAACTGGTGGAATAGCGGAACAACAAGTGGAAGAACAAGTGGAAGAACAAGTGGAACAACAAGAGGGAAGAACAAGAGGGAAGAAAGAAGCTGAAAAAGGAGCAAGCTGTGAGAATGGAATATGTGCTGACAATCCCCACGAAACTAAATTTGCATCTGGAGAGTGTGTAATACCCAGTTGGAAGTCCTGGCAGAGTTATGGACACTGTCATGGACCTATGGAAAGTGACCTGGGGAGGGATTGAGAATATACAGAGAGTAACTTGTAGATTGAGGAGTTTTTCTCCTCCTTTTTCTCCTATTTCTCCATTTTCTTTTCTTTTTTCTTTTCTCTTTTCTCTTTTCTCTTTTCTCTTTTCTCTTTTCTCTTTTCTCTTTTCTCTTTTCTCTTTTCTCTTTTCTCTTTTCTCTTTTCTCTTTTCTCTTTTCTCTTTTCTCTTTTCTCTTTTCTCTTTTCTCTTTTCTCTTTTCTCTTTTCTCTTTTCTCTTTTCTCTTTTCTCTTTTCTCTTTTCTCTTTTCTCTTTTCTCTTTTCTCTTTTCTCTTTTCTCTTTTCTCTTTTCTCTTTTCTCTTTTCTCTTTTCTCTTTTCTCTTTTCTCTTTTCTCTTTTCTCTTTTCTCTTTTCTCTTTTCTCTTTTCTCTTTTCTCTTTTCTCTTTTCTCTTTTCTCTTTTCTCTTTTCTCTTTTCTCTTTTCTTTTCTTTCCAGTGTGTTACATGTAGTTTAATAAAATCAGCTTTGTGTGTGGCCCCTGAGCTCCTTGTCTGCTACAACTCAACGACTCAGCTGTCCCAGGAGGGGCATCAGCACCTCCACACCCACCCCAGGGGTCACCTCTGCCAATGGCCCACCAGGGACTGGCACAACAGGCACCAACTCGGACCATCAGAGATCCCAAAAACATCCCACAGAGCTCCATCACCCCCCTGTGGGACTCCCTGCCCTGGGGGAGGTGCTGGGCATTCCCACCTGAAGCTGAGCAAACACAATCCTTGGGTTTTGGGGACTTCTGGGACCACCCTTGGGATCCAGAGGAGGAGCAGAACCTCAACAGGGCTGTGACATCATCCTCACCAACAGGTTTCCTTTGCTTTTCTTTGCCCTCAAGGGGCCCACGTGGTGCTCAACACAGGGGCCAATGTGCCCTGTGCTGTTCCTGCCCAGAGTGCTGGTTATACATATTTTTGGGTGTTAAAACCAGTTTCACAGAATCCTAGAATGGATTGGGTTGGAAAAGACCTCTGAGATCATCAAGTCCAACCCTTGGTCCGACCCCATCAAGTCCAACCCTTGATCCAACCCTACTGTGATCACCCGCCCAGGGCACGTTCGTGCCCTGGGCTGGTGATCACAGTAGGGTTGGATCAAGACATGGTGGATTCTCACTCAGTGCCACATCCACAGAATCACAGAATGGATTGGGTTGGAAAAGCCCTCTGAGATCATCAAGTCCAACCCTTGGGCCAACTCCAGTCCATTTCCTCTGTATTTCACACAACCAACAAGGTTGCAAAACCCCTCTGAGTTCATCCAGTCCAACCTATGACCCAACAACACCTCGTCATCTTTATTGCAATCCTTTCATTAAATCCCAACCCCGACTTGAGCCGGGTTCCCTTTTCCCACCAGTTCACCTTTAAACCAGTGCCCCCATCCCAGTAAAACCCACAGAGCCACCAACACATCCCATCCCCGGGGAGGGGGGGGGGCGACACCAGGGGGGGTCCCCGTGGCCACCCACCCCCCTGGCTTAGACAGTGGCCTCCACCTCGGGGGGTTCCTCCTCCTCCAGGAGCCCGTAGGCCGCGTGGCTCTGGAAGGGGCGTTGCAGGGGGTGTGCCAGCAGCTTGGCCATGCAGTTGTGCAGCTCCACCGCCGGCCCCGACAGAGACACCTCGTACTTGTAGTTGGTGCCTTTGGTGTCCAGGCTGCTGAAGAAGCTGTACATCTCCTGGGGGGAGGAGACACGGGGCAGGGTGGGCAGGGGGTGACCCCATCCTTGGGAGATCTCGGTTGTTTTCCCCACCCAACTCAGGGGGGTCAAGTGAAGCTCGATGGGATCTCCCCCCGTGGGGAATGTTCTACGTTGACCTGAGGTTGCTGTTGGGTTTGTTCCACCTTTTATGCCTAGGGCAGGGGCTGGACTGAAAGAGTCCCCTCAAAACCCCCTAGGGCAGGGGCTGGATGGAAAGAGTCCCCTCCAACCCCTCCTAGGGCAGAGGCTGGACTGAAAGAGTCCCCTCCAAACCCTCCTAGGGCAGGGGCTGGACTGAAAGAGTTCCCTCAAAACCCTCCTAGGGCAGAGACTGGATGGAAAGAGTTCTCTCAAAACCCCCCTAGGGCAGGGGCTGGGGGGGAAGAGTACCCACACAACCCACCCAAGGGAGGNTAGGGCAGGGGCTGGATGGAAAGAGTCCCCTCAAAACCCCCCTAGGGCAGGGGCTGGATGGAAAGAGTCCCCTCAAAACCCTCCTAGGGCAGGGGCTGGATGGAAAGAGTCCCCTCAAAACCCTCCTAGGCTGGGGGCTGGACTAAAAGACTCCTCAAACCCCCCTAGAATATGGGCTGGACTGAGAGCCCCCTCAAAGCCCACCTAAGCCAGGGGCTGGCCTGAAAGAGCCCCCTCAAACTCTACCCAGGACAGGGGTTGGCCTGAAAGAGCCCCCTCAAACTCTACCCAGGACAGGGGTTGGCCTGAAAGAGCCCCCTCAAACTCTACCCAGGACAGGGGTTGGCTTGAAAGAGCCCCCTCAAACTCTACCCAGGACAGGGGTTGGCCTGAAAGAGCCCCCTCAAAGCCCCCCTAGGCTGGGGGTTGGCCTGAAAGAAACCCCTCAAACTCTACCTAGGACAGGGGTTGGCCTGAAAGAGCCCCCTCAAAGCCCCCCTAGGCTGGGGGCTGGCCTGAAAGAGCCCCCTCAGGAATTCAGGGTCATTCTTTCCTCCCTGCCTTCTGTTTTCCAGGATTCCCAGCCCCATGGAAAGGTTGGGGGGGGTCAGCTGGGCCCCCACACCACGATCTGACCCAGTTCTGGCTGGAGCCTTTCTGACATGAAGAATTCCATCCTTAAAGTGAGGGAGAAATCCCTGCAAACAGCACACAGCTCACTCCTGTGGAGCCAAGGGTCTCCCAAGAAATCCCCCCACCACCAGCCCCCCTCCTGCTGTACCTTCCAGCTCGTCTCCTCCTCCTTCTCCTCCACTCCGTTGTGGATGTAAACCACGTCGAAGAAGAAGTAGGGGCACTGCAGCATCTTCTGCAATGGAAGCAGGAAGACTTTCCATGAGCTGGGATAACCCTGGAGCCACTGGGGTCACCCCGAGGGGACACAGGGGGGACTCACAGAATCTCAGAATCAATGAGGTTGGAAAGGACCTCTGAGATCGTCAAGTCCAACCTGTGACCCAACACCCCCTTGTCATCCAGACCACGCACCAAGTGCCACCTCCAGGATGGTGACACACAGACCATGGCACTGAGTGACACCCCCAGGGGCAGTGACTCCACCACCTCCCTGGGCAGCCATTCCAAGGTCTGGTCACTCTCTCTGGAAAGTTCTTCCTGATGTCCAACCTAAACCTGCCCTGGCACAGCTCAGATTGTGTCCCCTTGCCCTGTGACTGTTCCTGGAGCAGAGACCGATCCCACCTCCTGTCAGGGAGTTGCAGAGAGTGAGAAGGTCCCCCCCGAGCCTCCTCCTCTCCAGCTGAGCCCCCCCAGCCCCCTCAGCTGGACTTGTGCTCCAGACCCTTCCCAGCTCCATTCCCTTCCCTGGACACGCTCCAGCCTCTCAATGTCCCTCCTAAGCTGAGGAACCCAACCTGGAGACCCCAGTGTGGGGCTGAGCTGTGCCCTCCTAAACTGGGGAATCAAACTGGACCCCCAGTGTGGGGCTGAGCTGTGCCCTCCTAAACTGGGGAATCAAACTGGACATCCCAGTGTGGGGCTGAGCTGTGCCCTCCCAAACTGGGGAATCAAACTGGACATCCCAGTGTGGGGCTGAGCTGTGCCCTCCTAAACTGGGGAACCCAACCTGGACATCCCAGTGTGGGCTGAGCTGTGCCCTCCCAAACTGGGGAACCCACACCTGGACCCCCCAGTGTGGGGCTGAGCTGTGCCCTCCTAAACTGAGGGGCCCAGAACTGGGCACAGCACTCGAGGTGTGGCCTCCCCAGTGCCCAGTCCAGGGGCAGAATCCCTTCCCTGCTCCTGATCCAGGCCAAGATGTCACCGGGCTTCTTGCCCACCTGGGCACACCTGGCTCATGTCCAGCTGCTCCCCACCACGTCCCTTTCTCTCCAGCCCCTCTGTGCCCACCCTGTGCTGCTGCAGGACTCACCTTCATGTTCTCTGACGTGGAGAACTGGGGTTGGCACCCCGGGCGGCCGAACACCAGGATGGTCCGGACCACGTAGGGCGGTGGGATGGTCTGGACATTCTCTGTCACTGGCAGCTCAATCTTCTGCTGGCTGTGCCAGGGGAGGGGGAGGTGCATCAGGGACCTTCATGGCACCCCCAGCTCAGGGATCATCCCAGAGGAGCAGTGCCCACCCCAAGAGCCTTTCGGGTTAAAGGCTTGGGGTGTAAAGTGGAGAATTTGTAGCCCACTGGGAGCTTTGACCCCCTCCAGGACCCCCAGACTGCCCCAGCACCCACTGACCCCCTCAGCACTCCTGACCCTCCCAAAACACTCACATCAGGTTGAAGAGACCTTCCAGATCTGCACTCCAGGTAAGGACCAATCCGGATACATGGACCTTCTGCCCACTCCTGGGGACATCCCAGCCTGGGGACTTCCCACCCCAGGGACAACCCAACCCCAAGGACATCCCAAACTGGGGACATCCCAATCCCAAGGACATCCTAAACTGGGGACATCCCAGCCCAGGGGCATCCCAAACTGGGGACATCCCAGTCCCAAGGACATCCTAAACTGGGGACATCCCAGCCCAGGGGCATCCCAAACTGGGGACATCCCAGCCCAGGGGTTGGACATCTCAACCCTGGTGACATCTTACCCCAGAGACATCCCACCCCCGGGAAATTCCACCTCCAGGGAAATCCCCCCTGCAGGGACATCTCATGCCCAGACTGGCACCAGGACACCCAGGCAGCCCCTTGGATGGAGGCCATGGGACTGGATGCTGGGAATGGGGAGGAAACACCAAAAAATGGGGGTTTGGTGGGTGAGGAGGGTCTGATGTCACCCATCTGCCTTGGGGGTGGCTCAGCAGCTCCGTTTGACCCCTCCAGCCTCCAACATCGACACTGCTCTGTGTGCCTGGGATGCCAGTGACAAGCATGGAGGGTTCCTGCAGATTCTCAAGGGACCCCACTGGCACCCCGGGGACCCCCATCTCAGCCCCTCAGGTGGTTGGATACTGAATGACTTGCAGACGACGGTCTCCAGGTCATAGAGGCAGCTGCAAACCTCGCGGGGGTCTGAGGTGAACCCTGAGAGCTGAGAGGAGCCAGGTGAGGGGTGCACAGAGCTGTGCCCATCCCTGTCCCCATCCCTGTCCCCATCCCTGTCCCCGTCCCTGTCCCCATCCCTGTCCCACACTCACCCACGTGGCGTCGTTGTTCACCACCACCAGCGCGAACTCGTGGCACTTGTCGATCTTGTGCTTGGTCCTCACAAACATCTCAATCATCTTCTGGGAGATGTTCAGAGCGTTGGTCTTGGACCTGCCACGGGGGGTAACTGGGCTCAGCAGGTCCCAGCAGCCCCCCCAGGGACCCCCTGAGCAGCCCCCAGCTCTCACCCATTAAAGGACTCCAGTTTGAGCACTGCCATCTCCTCCGCCAGGTCCAGGCAGATTATCTGCAGGAGAGGGAGACACAGGTGAGTGCCCCCAGCCCCTGACCCTGTGTCAGGACTGATCCCTGCTCAGCCCTTCTGCATCCCCACACACACCTCATTGCATCCCTCTAGCATGTTCCCTGAGAATTCCCCAGTATCCTTCCAGCATCCTCCCTGGTAATTCCCCAGAATCTCTACAAAACCCTTAATATCCCCCAGAATCTTCTGATAACTCACCAGCATCTTCCCTGATAACTCCCCAGTAGCCCCCCAGCATCCTCCATAATAATTCTCCAGTATCCCCCCAACATCTGCCCTGATAACTCCCCAGTAACCCCCCACCATCTTCCCCAGCACCACCACCATTATCCCTCCAGCATCCTCCCCTCATAATCCCCCTGCATCCTCCCTGGTAACTCCCCAGCATCCCCCCAAATCCTCTGATAACTCCCCAGCACCCCCAGTATCCCCCAGCACTCCCAGTACCCCTCAGCACCCTCCCCAGCATCCCCAGTACCACACAGCACCCTCCCCTGCACTCCCAACACCCCCCAGTATCCCCAGCACCCTCCCCAGCACTCCCAGCATCCACTCACCACCTTCTCGGGGCAGTTCACTCGGGGGGTCTCCACCTGCACCTCGGTGGGCGCGGCGGGGCC